>CAIGQV010019951.1:4624268-4686871 GCA_903798115.1 Danio jaintianensis | reverse complement strand
ATATATATATATATATATATATATATATATATATATATATATATATATATAAATACATGTACATACAGTTTAAGTATTAGCTCTTTTGTGAAATAGTAATTCTTTTTAAAATATGTACTGTTTAAATAAGTGCTGAGGTTAAAAGAGCACATATGTATTGAAAACAACTTAATGTGTTGAGCAGAGACATACTTGTGTAATTTAAATAAGTATAAAATTTGCGCTAATACCCAGTCTTAAAGGAACACTCCACTTTTTGATCATTTGATTATATTATTCAGCTCTGTTTCCTAGTTTCCCAGCTGGGGACTAGGAAACAGCGTTGCAAAATATTATTGTGCCTGCTGCAGCCATGGTAAAGCAGCAAAGTTCCTTGATTATTATGCTGGAATGAAAGTATAGTTTCTAGACTTATCAACCTATCAAAAAACAAAAACAACCTACATGATGTTACTAAAGAATAGTCAAGAGGAAAAGTATTTAAACTCGTTTCTGAAATTTGAGCGAGATGCTAATGCTCCAATCCAATTCAATGATCATTGCGAAGCTAAGCTAAATGTGCTCCCGCCAGACCCAGTTATCAGCTGAATGGATTCAAACATTGTAACAAACATAGTCACTCTATGGTGAGTTATTTCCAAAAAAAAGTCTGTGAATATGAAGTATTGAATGTTTACGCACTATGTTCAAGAACACAATTGGATATCAATATGATCTCTTTTGAATCACAACAGTGCCCTTTTTGAAATTATATCAAGGCTGGAGATTTCAAAACCAATTGAGAAAAATCAGTAAACAAAGCAAAGCGCTCTGCTTGAATGTTGTAGTTTCACTAAAATCAATTGCCTGAAAAAGAATACATTAAAATAAATATCTCTTTTTTGCCTTGGCAGTGAAGGAAAAGGAGGAAGTTCCAGCTGATCCTGAATCTCATGGCATGGGTGAAGAAACACCCTGCGAATACAGGTCAGAGAGTCATGTTATTTTTTGTTATAGATCTCACAACTTGCTCTTCATCTCACTGAGTTCCTGTAACATTAATGCCTTTATCTTCTGTAAACAAACTCTGCATGCATGCCATTTACTTCGGAGCCTCATGGAAAGTACTGAACTGACTCTGTGTGCTCACTAGCCTACAGGTAGTGAACGACAGCTTTGGTTAGCTCAAAAAGATCTCTAGTGTTGTGTTATGTGTTTATAGTTGTAGTATTGTATTGTGCTCTAAAAGAATAGTTTAAATATTACAAATCAGTCATTATCCCCCCCCCCCCCCCCAAATGGATTACAACATTTTTCAAAATATCTTCTTTTGTGTTTAATATAAAAAAGAATGTCATAAAGGTTTAGAGCTACAAGGAGTGAGTAAATGAGTACATTTTCATTTTTTGGCAGAACTATAAGTTTTAAAGTATCTCTCAGTTGTAGAAAATACCTGATAATATAGTTTCAAATTTAACAAATATATATAATATTTTGAGATAATTTATATGACTGAATAAATCATAGAAATAAATGCTATTTTAAACTGGCATGGCAAACTCAAGTTTCTAAGTGGATACATTTTATTATATATATTAAAATAGTACATAATTATTGATTAAATAATTACTGTAATACATATTTTAAAATATGACACTTTAGATATGTTAGTGTAAAGTTTGTTTGTCAGTGTCAATTGAGGGTTTTATTGGAAACAAATGAATACTTTATGACACTTACAATAAAATAATTTGTAAATAAATAATTAAATAAATACACTGTAAAAAATTCTCTGTCCCAAACAATCAATTTGTGTTAGGACAGCTTGAATGAATTAAGTTAACTTATTAGTTTTTACAAATTTAAGTGCATTGAACATAAAACAATTAAGTTGTCCCAAAAACACCTCAAGAATTGTGTTGTTTCAGCTAATTTTAAATTAGTTTGAACAAGCAGCAAATATATAATTTTTTTAAGTGTAAGTAAATTAATTGATATTTTTGTAAACACACACTACTATTCAATGTAAGATTTTATTTTAAAATCTAATTTATATAAACCTTTTTTATTTCATTCAGTAAAAGTATTTAAACTGAGCAAAAGTGATATGAAATACCTTTTTCAGGATCACAGAAACAATTTAGCAGTAAAATAGTATTAAACGCGGGCATCACGGTGGCGCAGTGGGTAGCACGATCGCCTCACAGCAAGAAGGTCGCTGGTTCGAGCCTCGGCTGGGTCAGTTGGCATTTCTGTGTGGAGTTTGCATGCTCTCCCCGTGTTCGCGTGGGTTTCCTCCGGGTGCTCCGGTTTCCCCCACAAGTCCAAAGACATGCGGTATAGGTGAATTGGGTAAGCTAAATTGTCCGTAGTGTATGAGTGTGTATGAATGTTTCCCAGTGATGCGCTGCATAAAACATATGCTGGATAAGTTGGCAGTTCATTCCGCTATGGCGACCCCCCCAGATCAATGAAGGGACTAAGCCGAAAAGAAAATGAATGAATGAATGAATAGTATTAAACATGCATTCAAATAAATATGTCTTCATCATCATCAATGATTTCTGAAGGATTGACACTGAAGGCTGGAATAATGCAGAAAATTAAGCTTTGACTGGAATTTGGAAAATATAACACATTTAAAATATATATTAAAGTATAACACAGTTCTTTAAATTCTTTTAAGCATTTCACAATATTTTGACTATATTTTCCATCAAACCCTTGGTGAGCATAAGATTTAAAAACATTTGAAAATTATCATTATACATGATCCAATAATCAGAAATGACTGGGAAGCTCACAGCCGTTTTTGCTAAGAAATTATTTGAAGGCTTTTCACCTTATTTTTTAATTCACCAGTAAAGTTTTCTCTGAATGTGCAACATTTCAAATCCATTGACAAACAGTGAAATACGAAAATAAGAAATATCCCCTACAAACCGCATACAGCATAAAATAAAAGAATACACCAAGAAATACTAACTAAAATGTCAAGCAGTATAAAACCGGATTTGTCTACAGCTAAAAGAACGGCAGCAGAATCCAAAATCAGTCAATCTGTAATGTGGAAGGAAAGGTGGATAAAAGGTGTGTAGTTAATGCTGAACCAACATCATCCAATCAATCCCTGACACTGTGTCACAAGCAGATTCACAGCAACCAGTAGCACATTAAACACCATGTGTAGAAAACAGACCAGAGGCGAGCAGTTAACTTGTATTCTTGCATATGGAGGAGCTGAAATCCGTAAATGCGTTTCCATCTCATTACGCTTCAACACAGAGATGCTGCTTTTATTCCTCCCTCAGGAAAGAAGTGCAGCTTCAGCAGAGGTTTGGAGTGTGATCTGTACGCTGGCCTTGTTTGGGGAGTTACACTCCAACATCTGCTATCTGATAGAGAAGAGTGTCCCGGAGCAGCTGTGAAGCCTCAGAGGCTTTCAAAACTGCATTACTCTGCCTTACACAAGGAGGCTACTGATTTATTACACTGCTGGGAATAGAAGAGCTGGTTTATCCTGTTATGCCATTGATGGCATTCGATATGATATAGTGCGCTGAATACTGGGACTGTAAGATCTTGTAGACCGACACAGGAATTTACTAATGCAAGTAATTAAGCTGAGGGAAGACATTTGGATCGGCCTGCAATTCAAATAATGTGTTTTTTTTTTTTTTTAGTTCTCTTATGCTCACCATGGATCCGTTTGCGTGATTAAAAATGGTTAATATTGTGAAATAGAATTAGAAATCAAAATATTTATTGTATTATTTGATGTATTCGGTTTCTTCTAAAATCATTCTAATATGATTTGAAGTGTTGTGTCCTTGTTTAATAAAACTAATTATTTCTATATTATTTTTTCTTTACAGACAATACAACTCTCTAGTGCAACCACTTGTCCAAATTTGCACATACGTTTATGCAAATAACTTTTGATCCAATGTTTTCCGCCTCTGATTTCTTGGCTCATGCTGATTTTTTTTTTTTTTAAAGAAAAATCTTAAGGTGAATTTTTTTTTGCTATTTTATAATTATTTGTAAAACCAACTTTATCAAACTTGTCCAATTTTCACCAAAATGGGTTCAGATCATCTTAGCAAAAAGTTGAAATTCAAATTGATTAGTCAAACCGTTCTCAAATAAAATGCAAAGAAATATGTTGGAAAGTGCACAAGATTAAATTTTAGGCTATGTCTCTGTAGTGCTTTAGCATTTTCACACTAAACTTGGTGGGTGTAATGACCACCAACCTGATTTCACCAAGTAGAACATATTCCTGGATTAACATCTATGTTGATCCTGGAACAACATTCCAATCAGAATTATGTTTACCATTTATGCTCAAGTTAAGTTTAGGCTTACGGTGAGGTTTATGCACTTCTACATGATTGTTGTCCAACTATTATTCCCCTCTGACTTTGGGGAACAGTTATAGTTGGGGTAGGGAATAGGTATGGATTACATTTTCAAACAAAAATAATGTCCCAGGATCAACATGTTAATCCAGGATCGCATCGTACTTGGCCAAATCATGACTTGCATGTAATGACAACCAATGACCAAAGTTTTGCACAGTGCCACCTTGTGTTCAAGAGACAGACAATTTTATGTTTACTTTTTGCTTCTAGCTCCTGAACGCTTTTGCCAAAATTTCCTGAAATTGGTCTCATTAAATTCAAAGTGGCATACTGAATTAAGTGATATCCAGTTTCCCCATTTTGAATTTTGTCCAAAAATGCTATATTTTGCAAGAACACACTGCGTCCCAAATGGCACACTATACACTTATGCACTATGTACTTATACACTCATACAGCATAGTATATGAATTTAGTGTCCTGATTGGAACACTAACATTTTTTTTACTAAATGGAAATTCAAACCGTTGCCAAATTAGTGAAATAAATGACCAAACTACCAAATAGTACCTGCCATGAGTATAACCTCATTCACTATTAGGAGACAGAATAATCACTCTCGTAGGAGAATTTTGCTTTCACAATCCAAAATAAATAAAGTAATCCAACGTCAGTGCCCAATAGCTTCACCCCTTCCATGAATAAATGAGTTCCCTTTGTCACATGACTGATCTTGCTTTAGTCATTGGATCATGCCGACATCATTGATATCAATTATGCCACAATCAAACAAACTTCCTGTCCTACATTTTGATTTTCTTTGAAACTCAACAGTCGTTAGTCCATTTTTTTTTTACCAAATTTGGCACAGATAATATTCAAACCATGCTGACAAAAAATATGAATTTTGTATTGATAGGCAAAACTGTTTCTGTTTACTGCATCCACAAATGTGCTAGCACAACGCCAAACTGCATCTGAGGCTTTATCTCTGCAACACTTTAGATATTGACACCACATATTAGGTTTGTCACTTCACGTTGACCCCTTCACATAAATTTGATAACAGACCCACCTATGGGTCAAGCATTTTAAATCATTAAGTAACCATTAATATTAAAATTTTCATTTTTGCCATACTGTCAAAAAGCTACAGAATGACTGTCAATTGGCAAAGCGTTTTTTGTTTACTGCATTGGCAAATATGCTGGCATGATGCCAAACTGATATTTTGAGTAAAATAACCTTAAACTGTCTTCAGCTATTCATTGTTCTACTTCTTGGTCTGATGCTCCCTGCCAAACTTGCGGCTCTCAGTGGACTGCTCGATCTTTTAATGGCTGCTTGCAGCTACAGTATATTTTTAAATTGGAGTTATTTTTTTTTAGTCCTCTTTCAATATATTAAACATTTTTAAACAGTATTTTAAGCATTTTGTATGATATTTAACCAGAGCATTAAAAAAAAAACACCAAGATTGATAATGTCTCTGTATAAACATATAATGGAAAAGTATTATTTGCACTAATTATTTGGCAAAGGCATGCTTTTCTGTGCATGAAAATATTTTTAAGGGATGACGCAATGCTGTATGAATATATAATGGAAAGAAATATTCGATTGAGCTTTTATTTGCACTAATTAATTGGCAAAGGCATGCGTTTTCTGTGCATGCTAATATTTTTTAAGAGATGATGCAATGCTGCAGTCCCCAGTGTGAAACGTTCTCCTGTGGTCAGCAGGACTATTATTTCTAAAATTAAAAGGGTACAAATGTCAGTTTATCATAATAAATGTTCTGTCTGGATGTATTTTATCGCTCTCGCCAAGATTGTGGCATCTCATAGTAATTGGGAGCTTACGAGGTGACCCCCTGTCTCCTTACAGACACCTGCTTGCTGGCAGTCTGCCTGCTCTCAAATTGGCAGCTAATTTTGGTTTGTCCCATCATTCCTTAGGGACTAAAGTAACCTGACAGGCTGTTTGTCTACAGGCACACAAAGCGCCTCTTAAGTCGGCGGCTGCTGTGACTAGCGCTCTGCAATTTTCTATCTCTTTAGTTTTGAGAACTGCCATCAGGCCTTGAAGCCTTTGCAATTAGTAATTAGCAGAAAGCAGTAATTGCATCCTTCCCCTACAACCCCTCCTTGCCCAGTCTGTCTGCCAGCCTCGACAAGTATCATATTCTTAGTCACTCAGCGCTGAATTTGACTCATTTGTCTTGGTGTTTGACAGTGACAATGATGAGAAGCCACTGAAGAGCAGCCAGCAATTGTTCCGAGACGCCACAGAGGATGATAGCAGTGAGGACAGCTCTGAGATATCTGAGGATGACGACTGCGAGTTCAATGAAGATGGGTCGTTCATCGGCGAATACTCTGGGTACGTGCGCAGGACGTCCACGGAGGTGAACGGATTAAATGGACATACCCCAGGAACTTCTTAACAGCGGCCCAGTTTTATGAACTTTTTAAACAATTCAGCAGTGAGAGGTTTTGTTTGTATGATGTGCCATGAATGTGCCTATGCTTCTGTGTGATTGGGCCAGTTTTTTTACAGTATTAATATGAAGGGTGACAATTTATGATTCTGAGCAACACAAAATTGCCGTTTTTAGTTTTTTTTTAGCAAAACGTTCATGCTACTTTATCCATTATATAAAATATATGGTGACTAAACGGCAGGTAAATAAGTGTAAGTGCTCTGGTTCTGCTCAGTTATGAGCGGGATTGGAACTAGTGCTTCCAACATGGCAGGTCTATTAAAAAGGATGTTAAAGACTACAGCATTTAGCATTAGATATTAGCGCGTCTTTTGAGTCCAGGGGTCTGTTCTTCGTACGTTGATAACTCAATTAGCTGGATTTGGTCATTGATGATTTGACACAATTCAGGATAGTTTCGTTCTTCCAAACTCATCCAAGAGTTGTTGTCATAGCAACAGGTCTGGTAGCTCAAACCTGCTCGGGACCAGGCTTATTTCATATAAACATGATTATATTGTGTCATTTCAAGCAAAAGTGGTACCGAAAGTATGTACCAACTGCTGATATGTTCTTACAATAATAACCTATAGGTTATATATATATTATTTCTTTTAAATATATTTTTATATTTATATATATATATATACAAAATATATTTATATATTTTTTTAAATCTGAAGTTAAATAAATAAATAAAACTGTTATGTAATCTAGACTCTGAAATAAAGGTACAAAAACTGCTATTAGTGACTACACATAGATATACTAGATGTCGCCTGGCCTATTGTTGTCTATTGGAAGGAATGCATCAATAGAGCCGCCATTTTAGTACAGGGTAGCGCTCCTTTGAAATGAATGCAGGACCAAGGTGCAGTGGAGGACTGTGGCCATCCAGAGCCAGAGATATACACATATATACATATATCTATGATCGGGAATTTTCCCCCGTGGTCAGTACGCAAAAAAATAAAATAAAAAATTTCATTACGAAAATTATAATTTGACATCACTTTTCTACATCGATGGATCAGTGACCGCACGGGCATTGCCGATAAAGTGGGTGTGTTTGTGTGCATGAAAATGTATTATCCTCCCTCCCTGTTAAATTTGATCTAATCCGTGTCCTGAAACACACCCCTCTCCCGCTTTCACTTCTCATTCTAACGGAGGGGGCGATTCGTTTGTGAATGAGTCTCCGTTATGAACGACTCGTTCACTCAGCCGACAATAATACAAGTTTCTAGTACCGCAGCGTCTTGTTGTCATATTTCTTTTTCATTGTTTGCTGATTTTATTCAATAAAACTAGCATAAGCCTAGAATTCAGTGCAAGTTGGTGCTACTTTGCCTTATGATCAGTGCAGTAAGAGACTGTATTATCTTCAATAACGTTACTTGTTGAGCACAAAAGTTTGTAACATGTAAAAAACGAAATCTTACCTATGAAATGTTCTGCCTTTGTGCTTTGTTTTCTTTGTTTGCTCGTTACTACACCCGTAAGCAGCGCTAAAGTCCAGCATCTGCACATTGGCACACTGTCTTGACTAGTGCTGTTGAATGATGTTTGTCCTGGGAGCCCTGTACAAATATGGCGGCGCTATTGACGCATGCTGAGGGTCCGTATGCGATATCTAGTGTATATATCTATGGTGACTACATAGGACTATAGGCTAATTTTCAGATACAAATATGGACTTTTTAGATACAAACGCATGCTTTTAAAAGGTATCAACCAACCAACCAACTCAGCTTTAGTACAATTTCTGAGAGTCAATGTTTTTTTCAACATAATGATAATAACCTATATGGAATAATAATTTATGGGAGACATGCACACGTTTTGACAGCTAATATGTGGGTGATTTGACAGCGCAGAAGTTGCAAACACTTCTCAAACATCCAAAATGCTTTTTTGATGCAAAATTAATTTAAACAGGCAGTTATGCCTTACACCACATGATTAAGAAATGTAAATAAATTGCTAAATAGCCTACTCGTGACACAACTGTAAAGCCTTCCACACTCAACAAATGTGGAAAGTTATTGCGTATCATATTTAACAAACCATTTACTGTGAATTTTATGTAATTTTGTCAATCATTGCATTGCTGATCATGATTTCAAGGATCGACAACAATCACAAGCACACACATTAATCTCAGATCAGTTCATCCAGACATTTCAATCTGATTCACAAAGTTATTTGAGGACAAAATTAGCCAGAGATCAGTTGTCAAAATTAAAAGATAAAGGATCTACCAAATCATCTTAGATCGTTTAAGTGAGGTACAAAGAACGGATCCCAGGAAAGTGAGTTGTCTCTTAACTCTTATTAGTTGTCCTCTGTTATTCTCCCCTAAAACATCCCTCCCTTTCATGGTCAAGCTACCAATGTAACTCATCAGTTCTTGCCTAGAAAAATGTTGGACGAGCTAATTATTAACCACTATTTACCCCAAAAATGTAGATTTGTCCCCTTTAGAATTAACGCGGATTGCATGGTTCCGTTTGGATTAGGTAACATTTTCACTTTTCATGCCGAGGAAACATAAATAATTCATGGCCTGTCACAAAACTGATATCTTGACAGCACAATTTTCGGTTACATGTTCGCTTGTGTGGGCAATCACGTAACCTCTCCACACGCCTCTCAGCAAGATATTGACATAATGAAACAAAACAATTAATGTTCGGACTCTTCAGTATATCTACAAAAACATATTTCTGTTTAACCACATGTTTGATTAAAACTGACATTGACGCCGCCATGGGGAAAAATAGCATGTATTTGAGAAGAAAGGTCAACGGTGGATGGTTAGCTACCATATTTTTCTTACTAGCAGTAAGAAAAATCTGTTTTGCCACAAATATTACATAGTAGCACCAGATGGTTTATGTTATCAACAGCAGGTTACCTTACTATTTTGAAAGATAAGACTCAAGTAGGATCAAATCAAATACTTTTGGTGTATTCAGATAATCTTATACATTTTTAAATCATGTTTTGCCTTCCACTGATAAATGAGATCAGATTTATTTTTTTCTGTTTTTTGCTTCTCCTTGAGTTTCCTTTGTAGAAAAAAAATGTTTTCTGTTCTGGCGTTGTACATATCTGTATATTTTTTTCTTTGTATCCTTTTTGCATTTTCGTTTTGTGCATTTCATTCTGCCTAAAAGTACTGCTTATGCTAAAGTCTCAGGAGGTGTTGTTATAGGATATTCTGACATGAAATGTTCATCTTGATGCTATACTCAAACCTGAGAAATGTTTACTTCCACGAGTTGCTATGTTTCTTATGCACAATACTATAAAATACTGACTGTCAAGACACATTTTGTTACACTGAACCTACACGAGTTCACTACAACAATGAATAGGACAGTAAAAATGCCTATTAAATGTTTTTTTTTTTTAGTTTCTATATAATCACCTTGTATTGAGTTTTTTTATTATTGTTTTAATTTAACAGCTTCTGATTCCATCACAACTGAAAAAAAAAAAAACAGAAATAAGAAATCCAACTGGGACGCAACTGTTTTACTTTAACTGACTTTAAAAGGAACACTACACTTTTTTTTTTCCAAATATGCATATTTTACTCCTATTCCGGTGTTATAATAAAGAATCTTTGCTGCCGTACCATGGCTGCAGCAGGCACATTGATATATTGACATTGATATATTGATACTGTATATTGACATTGATACACAGTGCCGGAAAATAATTAGGTAACAGCACTGCGTAATATCCTTGTGCCTGCTGCAGCCATGGTACGGCAGCAAGCCCCTTGATTAATACGCCAGATTGGAAAATAGCAACTTTTCATTTTCCATCCCTTAGTATACACAATGTAACTACAGAAGAAAAAAAGATCAAAACTTTTTTTTTTTTTTTTTGAAAAAGATGCTAATGGTCTAATCCGATTCAATGATCTATGCTAAGCTAAGCTAAAAGTGCTTAGGCCAGACCCAGAGATTGGCAGATTGGATTCAAAAATGGTTAAACTGAACTGTTTAACTCTACACTGTAAAAACAAAAGCAGTTTTCTGTATTTTGTGATTCATGGTTTTTTTGGGGTTTTTTTTCACTGTTTATCTATGCTTTTGAATTCCATTATGGGACCTTGATCTTTCTTCCAACAACTTTTATCCTTGAAAAGTGAAAAAAAAAAAGTGACTTTTTAATAGTTTAAAGTGATAATATATTGTCTGGGTTGGTGTTATGCTACAAAGACCTTGTAATAAAGTGGCAGTACATTTTTATATACATTATATTACTTCAAACTACTAAAATGTCAATAAAAGTCACTTTGTTAAACTGTAGAGTTGAATTTTCAACATCAAAAGTTGACAGAGCAGAGATCAACATCTCATAATACAATTCATAACCGTAAATAAACAGAAAACACAATTTAGTTAATTAACAAATATTTTTTTACAGTGTAGGGGAGCTGTAAAATGAGCCTATTTCCAAAAAAAGTGGAGTGTTCCTTTAAGTACTTTCTACCTTAGTAATAAGCCAATACACACTCTGGCGGTGAACACCTTGTGACCTTTGCCCTTGTACCCTGTGTGTCTTCACAATACAGCAGAGCACCAATTAAAAGACAGACAGTGGTTATAAGGGCACAACCTCTACAATTAGATGCAGTGTTAAAGCACATCCTGATGAGCCTGAACATGTCCCACAGGACTGGAAAAGACTAGAACTTGGACAAGAGGGTCACCAGATCAGGTTCACTATATTTAAAGCGCACTGGTCAAGAGTCAATGATCTGGGTGGAAAATTTATGTTGCACCAGTGTTCATGTTCTTTATGTTCATGTTTTTCTCAAGATCCCCAAGCTAGCTTAAAATATAGCCCATGGCTGAGTTTGCCATGTTTGGCCATTCAGGGATTGCAAAATAATACAAACTGGGTTACTTTTCTCACGTCTGTCCTGTTTCCTTTGTTCTGTTTTTTTCCCTCCCTCTAATTCTTTGATTAGTTTAACACACAGCTCAGTTTAGTTAAGTTTAAGTTCCCTAGGTTCCTTATTTCACTGACAAGTCTTAAAAAGTGATTTCTATGTCTGTGTTTAACATTGAGTCTTCTGTGTTTTGATTTTTGTTATTTTAGCTTGTTTGCAATCATGTGATGCTGGTGGAAAAAATAATAATAATAATAAAATAAATAATAATAATAATTCCAAAGAAATATTAATAGAAAATAACTACATATGTTGGATGTGATCCTTGTATATTATAAAGAGGGGTGAGTTCCCCTTCATACGGGAACTTCAACGTGCGTCTGGAACAGACTATGGGAGTACGTCAGACGACCAATCACTCTGAAGAGTAAGAAAACGGGCCAATGAAATGCCAAATTGAATTGGCAGAGCTCTGCTCCACAGCTGGCAGCAATGAGTTATCAGCTACATAAGCTGCACGCTGTGGAGTGAGCCTCAGAATTTATTTGCTTCAGACCCTCTCACGAGACTGAAGACACTCTATCTGCCAACCTGATTTCAAGACTGAAACCAGTTTACTCACCAGTGCGGGAGATGACGCGACAGCGGCAGTTGATCTGGGCTTCCTGTCCCCTGGGCGTTTCGCTGGTGTTCACAAAAGAGCAGTTTCACACTAAAAGAGCAGATTCCCTAAGAGAGCAACACAGTCAATCAACATGTCTTTTTCAAGACGCTGTTCTGACTGTGCGTTTCTGAATGCGGTGGTTCCTATCTCCGGATGATGGGCACGGGTATCGCATCACACGTCTGGGGGTCCAGCATGTCGATGCGGTGCTCGTGGACAGCTCATGCTCTCACTGTGAGAGCATGGCTGTTGCACAGCTGAGATCGCGGCTTCCAAGCCACCCCCGTTGCTCCCCGTGAAAGCGGTTAGCACGCGGGCAGATCTGAGGATTACAGTGGGGGCTTACACGTCGCCTCCAGGCCCGCGGACCCCCCACTCCTCCACAGCACGCTCCATCCAAGCTTTGAGTGGTGGTGCGGTTCATCCCCCGGGATGCCCGTGCTTCCGCTTGATGACACCGGAGATTAGATGTCCATCGCGACATCGGAGGGCGAGCTGTCATGCTCAGATGACAGACCGGGCTCGCTTCCATCCTACGGGCTGCAATGCGTAGTCACGGTTCTCGAATCAGACATGATGGCTGCGCTTCCTGGGCTGCTTCGGCGGTGTGGCTGGAGATGGCTTGTCCCCCAGTCTTACCGCCGGACCGACTAGAGGTGTGGCGTGCGAGCTGATGTAAGATGAATCTTCCAGCTCCCGTCCACTTCTTCCCAGGGGCGCACAGCGAGCGCACGCTGGCATAGAGGGTGTTTTTCTCTGCCCGGTTCTCGTGCGCTTCCGCCCTCACCTCCCCTGATGGCGAGGCGGCCAGTGGGTACGAAGCTATTCCTCAGGTGGTTGGCCGCCACCTGGCGGGGTAAGCTGAGACCCCCGTCCAAGGCGGGTGGGTTTTCTGTGTCTCTCATGGCCAGAGCCCACACCGTTGCGGGCCATGCCGCTTCTGTCCTGCACCACAGCACCTGCTGTGCTGCACAGGTGCGGTTCTTCCCCAGACTTATGCGTAAGCACCGCACGGTGGTTGACTATGCTCTCATGACCTTCAAGTCGGCCGCCCGTGCCCTGGGGAGGACGATGGCAACACAGTGGTCCGGAAATGCCACCCTTGGCTTACCCTGGCAGATATGCGCCGCGCCGACAAAGTACGCTTTCTTGGTGTGCCCATATCCCAAGCAGGCCTACTCGGCGACACTGTCGGGGACTTTACCCAGGAGTCCTCGGTGGTGAGAGATCAGCCGTGCGCGATGGAGCGGGTCATCTCCTGGTGGGCTCGGAAAACTGCTCCCCCACCGGACCCGTCCGCGCTGGCTGTTCTTCGCCGAGAGCGCTCTTCCCGCTGATCCAAAATGCTCCGCCGTCACAGCCCGTTACACTGGCTAGTGAACGCGCCGAGCCTCGCCGCGGGAAGTTGACGCTCCCGTCATAGGTCGCCGTAAAGTCCGGTAATCGGACCACGAAGCGAACCTAAGGCAGGCCACTTGGAGAGGAGGAGAACCGTTCTTTCCCCGGTGGAGGGCTGGGGCTCCCACGCAAACGAATGTAGCGATCCGAAAAGAGCGGCTTTTCCTCCCTCTGGGTGTGGAAGCCCAATTGCTGCCAGCATGGGACGCACTGCCTTCCAGCTCTCAGCTTTGGTGCACTTCGCCACAGGCTTTGAGGGCGCCAGAGGATGATCTCCTTTCTCGCACCTCCAGCCTCTCCGCGGGATCCTGGGAGGAAGGTAAGAGACTCTCTCTTATTTTCAGCTCTTCCTCGGGCCGCTCTGCTTCCCGGGGTGAGCACTCCCCTCCCGAGCTGCCCCTCCGTTGGCATGTCATTGATCAGTCCGATGGTGCCATTAGCGCGGGCTCTGCCAGCCTGGTTAGCGCTGCCCAGCCCGTCGCGGTGGCTCATGCGGACGATCAGACTCGGCTATGCGATTCAATTCGCTATCCGCCCTCCCAGGTTCACGGGTGTTCATACTACGAGGGTTTCCCCCGAGAGCGCCCCTGTCTTGCGAGAGGAGATTGCTGTCCTCCTGGCGAAGGATGCAATCGAACAGGTCACTCCAGCCGAGATGAAGTGTGGGTTTTACAGCCCGTACTTCATCGTGCCGAAGAAGAGCGGTGGGTTATACCAATCCTATCTGCGCATTTTGATCTGTCATCCGCTCAGGATGCTGATCAGGGTGCTCATGCAGAAACGCATCCCCCAGTGCGTCCGTCCGCGGGATTGGTTGCAGCTATAGACCTGAAGGACGCTCACTCCATGTCTCGCTCTCTCCCTCCTAAAGTGTGACGGGGCCCGAGCTTGGCAGTAAATGGTCCTCCCCTTCGGGCTCTCCCTGTTCCATGCGTGGAGGATGCCCTGTGTCTCTTTGACGCACGCGCATCTGCATTTTTGATTATTCTTTGACTGGGTTAATTTTTTCAGACCTTGAATTAGTCGATTATGCATAGGGACCTGGTGCTCTGGCACCTCGGCCTGTTGGGGTTTCAGGTCAACCGAGAATGGGCAAGCTCTCCCCCGGGCAGAGCTTCTCTCATCTCGGGTTGGAGCTGGACCCGGTCTCCATCACGGTGCGCTTTTAGCGCGCTGGGCTAGTGCTGCCCTGTCCGTTTAATTCGGCAGTTATAGTGGTTTCACTGAAGTTTTTCAGAGGCTCCTGGGGCATATGACATTTTGTAGCCGCTATCACGCCGCTCAATTGTTCATATGAGACCACTTCAGCGCTGGCTTCGCGATCGGGTCCCCAGATGGGCATGGCGTGTGGAGACGCACCGGGTGTCCATCACTACGCTGTGTCTCCGCACCTTCAGCCCCTGGATGGACCTTGCCTTCTACGGGCCTGGGTACCCTTAGAACAAGTGTCCAGTCATGCTGTCATTCTGACGGATGGTTCCAGTACGGGCTGGTGGGCTGTGTATTTCGAGCATGCAGCCGCAGGTTTGTAAATCGGACTTCGGTTGCGTTGGCATTCAATTGCCTGGAGTTGTTGGCAGTGTTCTCCCTCTCCGCCGGTTCCTACCGGTACGGGAGGGGGCACATGTGTTGGTTAGGACGGTCAGCATAGCTGCGATAGCGCGCGTCAGCCGTTTGGCTGATGTGCGCTACCGCCGCATGTCTCAGCTCGCTCGCCATCTGCTCCTCCGGAGTCATGCGGCTTAATAGCTGCGCGCCGTTCATATCCCATACGAGCTCTACCTTGCCAGCTTACAGGCTCTCACGACAGTTACGTTTCTGGGAGAATGGAGACTCCACCCCGCAGTCCAGCTGTTATGGGCACGCTTCAGAGAGGCCCAGGACATCCTGCTGCTTCTCCCGAGCGGCCCTCCACCAGCTGCTTTCCCTGCTCTGCATGGATGCGCTGGATTGCAGCTGGCCCCGGGTTTACGCAATATGTGTTTTCCCCAGTGAGCCTGCGCGCGCAGACTCTGTGCAAGGTCGGGGAGACGAGGTGCGGGTCTCGCTTGTTGCGCCTCCTTGGCCCAACCGGACCCGAGTTTCCAGACTCACACTCCTCGTGATGGCCCTCCCTGACGAATTCCCCGGAAGAAGTACTCCTTTTTCTGGGACGGGCACCATCACTCAGGCTAGAGCACCCTGTATAGGCAAGCCTATGTCCTGTAGTGGAGTCTATTCGTTGTGTGGAGCTCTTCTCTCTGGGAAGAACCCCGAACATGCCAGATTAGTGTTGTGTTTTCTTCCTTTAGGACAGTTGGAGCGCAGGCTGTCACCCTCCAGACTGAAGGTTTGGCATGCTGCCATCCCCGCTCTCTGTGGCGGCGGATGGTAGCGCGCTGGGAAAGCATAACCTTATCAGCCGGTTCCTCAGAGGTGCGTGGCGCGAGATGGTTAATTCCATCCCCGCCCCCCTCTCTTGCCCTCTCGGGATCTCTCTAGCCCCAGCGGTTATGATTAGGTCCGTTGAGCCACTCGACTCAGTATCTATAAGTTTTCTGTCCATGAAGGCAGCTCTGCTGGTCGCGTTGGTATCAGTCAGGAGGGTTAGGATTCCGGTGGCATTTTCGGTCAGCGAATCGTGCCAGGAATATGGACCGGCCCACTCTCACGTTTACCTGAGACCCCGGTTCAGCTTGTGCCAAGGTTCCTACCACCCCTTTTTTATATTAAAAGTGGTAGTGAGCCTGCAAGCGCTGTCTGCGGAGGAGGCAGACCCAGCCCTTTTATTGTATGTCCGCGCATTGCGCTTAATGTGACACGTAGAGCATACGTCTTTAAGCAGCTCTTTTCTGTTATGATCGGCAGAAGGGAAGTGCCGTATCAAAGCAGAGGTTTGTCCATTTTATAGTTATGCCATTGCCCTCGCCTTATGTGCCAGGGCAAGCTCTGTCCCCCGGGAGAGAGAGCACACTTTGAAAAAAAAAAAAAAAAAGCGGTGCCTCCTTTTCGGCGTGAGTACGCAGCGCCTCTTAACAGATTATGCAGAGCTGCGGGCTGGACGACACCTAACACATTCACGAGATTTATAATCCTCGAGTGGAGTCGGTTTCCTCCCGATTACTGGGTCACTCCGGTCAATCGGGACGAAATTAAACTCGGTGTCAAAAACGCTTGCTGCGCCATGCTCCCTAACCCGGAGATAGGTGCGCCTTTTCTATTCTGCTAGTAAGTTTCCCGCTTGGCGAACCCTAGAGAATTCCTCCGAGGCCCCCAGCACCCGACTCAGCGGAGGAGCCGGGTGCCTGGCTCAGTGTGATGTCTGGTATGCCCACTCTTGGTCTACCCACATGCTGAGGTTCGGTGCCAGCTATGCGCGGTCCCCGATGGTGATCCCATATGCTTATTCAGCCACGGAGTGTTCCCCCTGACCAGGCGGACCCGTGTCTTCCCTACCCGCTAACCAGCTTATCATATGTAGCACTCCCCCTCCATAGGGCTAGTCCATATGTCCTTATTGCCATCAAGTCTCCCCTCTTGGGTAGCAGGTGGCCTCCGCAGCGTCCTCCCCCTTCGGGGACTGGCACGCTTTCCCAACGTATTGTCGTATTTCTAAAATCCCTAGACTATATTAGCTAGGTAAAAGCACATTTACGACCCCCGATCTAAATTATAATTATTCCCATGTAATGGTAATTAAGGGCCTAAGGGACGTTGGAAGGTTGCGCTCTTGGTGATGCTTGTGCGCCCACGCTATGCTTGGCAAACTTCACATCAGGAGAGTGACGGGCTTAGCTGCTGTGGCGTTTTCCATACAGTCTCCCATAGTCTGTTAACAGATGCACGTTGAGTTCCTGTATGAAGGGGAACGTCCTGGTTACGTCCGTAACCCACGTTCCCCGAATAAGGGAACGGAGACGTGCGTCTCCACTTTCACAGCAGCTGAGTTTCCAGCTGATTAGCTGAGTGATCGGCTCTTCAGCAGGCAAATTCTGAGGCTCACTCCACAGCGTGCAGCTTATATAGCTGATAGCTCATTGCTGCCAGCTGTGGAGCAGAGCTCTGCCAATTCAATTTGGCATTTCATTGGCCCGTTTTCTTACTCTTCAGAGTGATTGGTCGTCTGACGTACTCCCATAGTCTGTTAACAGACGCACGTCTCCGTTCCCTTATTCGGGGAACGTGGGTTACGGACGTAACCAGGACGTTTTCTACTGAACTGAAATATCTCCTGCCATTTAGGTGGTAGATATATTGTAGGCCTACCACCCAATTACATTACATGAAAACATACTATAATTCAGCCCCCCCTCCAAATAAATAAATCTACAGTCAAGCCCAAAATTATTCATACCCCAGAGGTATGAAGAATTTTGGGCTTGATTGTATATACACACATGGATGTAACATTTTATATTTGAGAAAATGTTTATTTCAAATCTTTTTCTCTGTTTTTCAGCCAGTTTCTTGAAATTTTCTCCTTTATTAGCAACAACCTTTGGCACTCTATAAAAGCTCTATATTGTTTCTTGGTCTGACCATATAACAACCATATAAACAACTCAAAACAAACTATTTAAAGTTCTCCTAGTGATTCCTTTAAAGCAGATCCTATCGGATCTCGAAACACGCCTGTGACAACTTTCAATACAAGAATGTAACATTTTTAGAATGTTTTCTTTTTGACTGTAAAATCTGAACCCCCTGATCCAGTTTGTAACAAACATTCCAGCATACACTGAAAAAAATGATTTCTGCTAAATTTTTGCAAACAATTTATGTGGGTTGAATTTAAACAAAGATAGGAAGACTTCTGGATATTTAACCTTCAACAGTGCATAGCATAATTAAAATATTCAGAGGAAAATCTGGAGGAATTTCAGTGCGTAAAGTACAAGGGCACAAACCTAAACTGAACTACTATGATCTACAATCCCTCAGGCGGCACTGCATCAAGAATCGTCATTCATCTATAAGTGATATCACCACATGGGCTCAGGACTACTTCGCCAAACCTTTGTCAAGTACAACAATACATAGTTACATCAACAAGCGCCAGTGAAAACTGTACTGTGCCAAAAGGAAGCCCTATGTTAATAGTGTCCAGAAGCTCTGTCAACTTCTCTGGGCTCAGAGGCATCTGGGATGGACCATCACACCGTGGAAACGTGTACTGTGGTCAGATGAATCAATATTTCAGGTATTTTTTGGGAGAAATGGACACCGTGTGCTCTGAACCAAAGAAGAAAAGGATCATCCAGACTATTACCAGCAACAAGTCCAAAAGCCAGGGTCTGTCATAGTATGGGGTTGTGTCAGTGGTAACTTGCACTTCTGTGATGCTGAAAAGTACATAGACATTTTGGAGCACAATATGTTGCCTTCAAGAAGACATCTTTTCCAGGGATGCTCATGCATATTTCAACAAGACAATGCAAAACCACATTCTGCACACATTACAAAGTCCTGGCTGTGGAGGAAGAGGATACAAGTACATGACTGGTCTGTCTGCAGTCCCAACCTGTCTCCAATAGAGAATGTGTGGCACATTTTTAAGCGCAAAATGCGACAACGAAGACCCAGTACTGTTGTCCACCTTAAGTCTTGTTTGCAGGAAGAATGGGACAAAATTACACCTGAAACACTTCAGCACTTAGTCTCTTCAGTCCCTCAAAGTGTTGTGAAAAGGAATGGCAACATTACAAAGTGGTAAATTCTTTACTGTTCCAGCTTTTTTTGAAATGTGTTGTAAGAACCAAAATTGGAATACGTGTTTATTTTGGAAACAAAAAACTATTTAAAAAAAAATCACGAGGAACACATTAAATAATGTTTGTTGTATTGTCTGACATGAAAAACAAGTTAAAGTAAATTTAGAAATCACTTTTTTCTTTTTTTTTAATTTGCATTTCCATATTGTCCCAACTTTTTCTGATTTGGGGTTGTATAAAGTATATATGTAAAGTATAAAATAGTATAAAGTATAAAATACAAAAAATACAGTAATGATGATGATGATGCAGTGTTTTTCCATGTCATTTAAAAACCATTTAGAAGTTCAACCATTGAGAAGTTCAACCAATCAAAACTAGATCTTGGGTATAGTAGGTGGTGATGATGAGTAATAATGACCAATCACGAACTATACAGTGTTTACAGACTGATTGATTATTCTTACATTTTTCTTTAACCAAATAAAAGAAGTGAACTGGAAGATCAGAACTTCTCAATCAGGATTGTATTACTTCTTGATAATAATAATAATAATCCTTTACATGTTACTATGTGAAATATTTTCCACTGAAAACAATTTTGTGTTTGATTTAGTGGACAAGCCATCATTCTGAGCAGCTCTTTGCCACCCTGGCCATTATTTAACCTCAACACTCAAAATCAGCACTGAATTTATATAGAATGTTACAGGCTGTCATTTCTTCATGTCATTATATGGAGCCTTTGGTTTGAAAAAGCTTTAGTTTATACAACATAATTTAAGACCTACAACATTATATAACACAAATGGTAGAACGTATAATACAATAAAGTCACATTTAATTAAATGTTGAGTCTAGAATGAAATTAATTCTGCTGTTTCACTGCACAAATTCTGGATTTACTGTGTCAAGCCGTCATGTTAACCTCTGCCTGTACTACATGGTCTTGGAGATTTTACTTTATGGCAATTTGATTTATGTTTATGACAACCGAAATAAGGCAAGATACCATTATGATCCTTATTTTTATTTTTTTGTAAAATCACAGGAGTGCTTATACCTTTATCACAATTCTGTTTTAAAGAGATGTCCAGGGCAATTTTGCAATGTTCTTGTTTCCTTTGGAGGTGACTCATTTCTCTAACAAATTGGATATGGGGGATATTGGAGGAGGAAGCTGTCAACAGTAAATCCAGCCTTCGGTTTCTACCATCAGGCAGGAGTGAAAAACAGAAAAAACATGAAAAAATTTTTTTTGCATAAGACCTGAATGGAGTATTTTGTATGGATGGATGGATGAGGCTTGTATTAGTTTCAATTTTTTTATTTATTTATTTATTTTACAAGTTGTTGGAAATACTCATTAACCCACACCATAAAAAAAAAAAAAAAAAAAACTAAAATTCTGAAAGCTGGTCTGCCAGAACAATGCTGTAAAATAATTTATTTATTATTTAAAAAATAATTTAATTACAGTAATTTTCTGTAATAAAAAAATTATAAGATTTTTAGCATTTTCTTGAGCTTTTAATATCCAATAAAGAACTTTATATAAATATTGTGCAAAGTTATTTAAAAACATAAAAATCTGCTACATATTTTTGACATTTCCAGTTTAGCATAATTACAAAAAAGTAAAAAAAATTTTTTAAAAAAAATTAAATAAACAATTTAAATTATATATAAAAATAAATAAATGAATCATATATTAATTTATTTCTTATTTATTTATTATTCAGAAAACATGCATGGAAAATGCATACTACCATAGCATATATTACGCAGAATTTAAGTGGTTTAAGTTTGTTTTGCCACAGGAGAAGCAAGGTTAGCTAAATTTAACATAAAAAATACATTTATTATCTATTCTTCTTTTTATTTTAAGCTGTTTTCTTCTTCCTCTTCTATTACTACTTTTTCTTGAATTTTGTGCCCTGTGAGTTTGTCATCAGATTCAGTTCTTCATGCCATGTGAGTATCTGATCTCATGCAGATTTTGCAGGTGAATTGCCATTCTTCCATCCAAAGCTCTTCAAGATTAAATAGGCATCCAGCTATAATCAGATGACTCCATGGCTAAAGCACATGAAAAGCACCCAATGCTTAGTGGCGAAATAAAGGTCATTCGCAGCGATAATCCCTGCTTCGTGCCGGATTATTCTTTTATCCTCTCGAAAATTGCTTTCTCTGTAGAGCAATGAAACCCTCTAAACAACAACAAAAGATTACCCTCCTACATCAGCAGACCTTGGCCTTGTCAAAACGAGACGTCCTGTTCATGGCTATCAGATTCAACATGTAACACACTGGTAAAGTCCATTGAGAAACTATACCAGGAGCAGTCAACATGAATTATTATCGTCACTGAATCAGGTGCTCTGTGTAGATCATGTATAAGCTCAGTTTTGTATTTATCATATAGTTTTTCCCATCCATTTCTAGTTCTTTTGTTGATCTCCTGTGCTAGGTTGTTGATGTTCAAGAGATAGTTCATTCAAAAGTAAAAATTAACTAGTTTACTCCCTCAGGCCACCCAAGATGTTTTTTCAACCCAGGACAATAACAAATGTTTTTAGAAATTTGTAGAAATTGTGGTCCTTGTGTTTTTTATTTATTTATATACATATACACACATACATACATACATTCATTGTGTTGCAAGTTAATAGCTAACACCACTTTTAGAGTCAAAAAAACATATATAGAAAAGTAAAATGGATACCTGTGGTTCCTGATGCTACATAGCGAATGTATAGTATGATGTAAATGAATTGCTTTGAGGAAGAAGCTGAACTTTATTTACATATTTTGGGATGGTTCCAACATAAATGACAAAAAAAAAGGTATTTGAAGACAGTTTGCTCATTTAATATAAGTCATTATACATGAACAATTATGAAGTACATCTTACTTAAGATCCTGAAGTACTTAAATACAATTTAGTAAACTACTTTATGTGCCGTCAGCAAGTCAGAGATATTTTGAGATGCTTAATGTTGTTTGAAATTTTCAGTTCATCAAATGTTTAAAAAAATATATATAAACCAATTGTTTTTAACATTGGTAATAGTAAAATGTTTATAGTTTGACCTTCACGTAAATGTATTTTCTTTGCATTATTTTTTAAAATGTTTTTTATATTTCCTTTTGATTATTATCTTTTTAATATTATTATTTTAAATGCACATTGTTCATTTTCTGCCTGTAGAACACTTTGATCTACATTTATATGGGGAAAAAGTGTTATATAAATAAGTTGTGATTGACTGAACAAAACAACAACAACATATTATTAGAATGCTTGCTAGAGGATCATGTGACACTGAAGATGGGAGTAATTATGCTCAACATTTAAATGTTAGTTTAGCTGTTTTTTCTTCTTCTAAAATGCAGCTTAGCTACACTTTAAACATATCTGTAAATTAACAGTTTTGTTTGTTTGTTTGTTTGTTTGTTTTTTGCTTTTGAATTGCATTATGGGATCTTGATGAACAACTTTTTATGTTGAAAAGTTTTAAACAAATTCTTTTTACTGACATTTTTAAAAGTTGAATTTAAAGTTATATATTGTCTGGGTTGGTGTTATAATTATATATATTATAATAATTATAATTATAAATTATAATACAAAAACCTGGTAATAACTACACAGTTGAATTTTCAATATTAAAAGTCAACTGAGCAAAGTCAAAGGTCTCAGAATGCAATTCATAACCATAAATAAACAGAAAAAAAACATTGAAGTCACAAAAACGATTAATGAACATTTTTTTACAGTCTACTTTTCCCCAGATAACTCACTTAAGCCTTCCCAACTCCTCCAGCAAACAGCGAAACAGTTTAATATGATACTTCTGTGCTATATAACAATAGAGTAACTTAGTCTTCATTCACTTTGCAGCCTTTATTATCCTGTCTATGACATCTGAAAGCTTAACACAGTTGATGAACTATCACTGTAACATCTGACAAATGAGAATATGAAAATCACTGAAGTAAACATCTACACAGAGTGATATTAACACCTGGCTGGACTATATTTGATTATATTTCTTTAATACCTTGGCAATCATTTTTGCCATAAAACAGGAAAGGTCTTACAAGCATAACTGTCTAAACAGAGATCACCAAGCCTGAGAAATCTTATGAACACAGACCATCCACTGTGAATCAATACTTTGAAAGTCTTCAGGTGAGTTGGGTGCAAGAGGTTATATTTACCACACATAAAGCTGTAGTTAAAATGTTTTAGGAAGCACCTCGGTAGGTGATCCTGAACCAATGCACGACTCTCTATGGGTCAACAAAACACTGTTTTTCACTCATTGAACACAAACACAGACCCTAGCCCTGACCCGAACCCCTTTAGAGTTGGACGCAGCCGCTCTCAAAGCAAAAATAAAGAAGCAAATCGGCTTGTAAATAAAAGCACAAGAGCATTGCTGAAGGCGAGGTTTGATCTACCTGATATCCCACAGTGTAGCAATGCTGTCACAGAGTGCAAGGTGGAGGACACACACTATGGAGTTTTTATTAATAATGAACGCATGGTTCATGGAGAGGTAAGATATGACAGGTGTCGTATTTCAAGTTTCCTGGGTTTGCTAATAAACACACAGCATTTTTAGAAGAACTGCTCTCAAACAAAGCTGTCAAGTTCAGTGAGAAAAGCATTAATGATCACACTGCTGTGGAATATGGTCGCCGGTCCTGTTTTTAGAGTCCTTAATGTGGTTAGGTTTACAATACACAAAAAAACTTAATTAATGAGCAATAATATTTCTAAACAATTAATAACAACATTTTATAATCAAATAAATGTGTCTTAGAAGAACACTTTTTTTTTTTTTTTTTGGAAAATATGCTTGTTTTACAACTCTCTAGAGTCAAACTGTTGAGTTTTACCACTTTTTAATTTATTCTGCCAATCCATTAACATTCTTTGGTCATTTTGAGCGAGATGCTAATGGTCTAATCCAATTCAACGATCTATGCTAAGTTAAGCTTAAAATGCCCCTCGCAGACCCCAAAGATCAGCTGATTGGACTATTTAACATGTTTTATTATTTGCATGTTCTCCCTGTGTTCGCGTGGGTTTCCTCCAGGTGCTCTGGTTTCCCCCACAAGTCAAAAGACATGCGGTATAGGTGAATTGGGTAAGCTAAATTGTCCGTAGTGTATGTGTGTGAATGAGTGTGTAGGGATGTTTCCCAGTGATGGGTTGCAGCTGGAAGGGCATCCGCTGCGTAAAACATATGCTGGATAAGGGGACTAAGGCGAAAAGAAAATGAATGAATGAATGAATGAACATTTTATAGCTGTTCTACAATAGGTATTACACGCCTTTATAACAAACAGACAAACAAAAAAACTCAAACTCTCAAAAACTCTTTTTGATTGGTCAGATGACCCAGTGTCTTCAAAATGGTTGACCATTCTCAACTCGTAGAAAGCCAAACACTCATTACCAAGCTTAACTTTCAGCTCCAGTAACTTCTGCAGCACTTTACATTAGTTTCGCCATATCAGTGTAACAAACTGGAGTTTACAAAAAGGAGTAGGACGCAGCTTTATTAGAGTAATCAGGCATGCTAGGGTCAAAACAGGAGCAGGCAGGCATACACAGATAATCCAAAGAGTGAATAATGAAACAGGCAGTCGAGCCAGGCAGCAAACAATCCAAAAACATTAAACAAACAAAGGGTTAAAAACACTAAGGCAAGACAAGGAAAGCGAAGTTCACTACAGTTCACTTACTGGAGGATTTATATAATGTGTGTTCGTGTGCAATCAGTCTTGACAGTCAACAGCCATGTTTAATCTGAAAGTGAACTGAAACTGGTGTGTGACTGCAGGACATGGGATATGTAGTTCAGGTGAATGACAGGGAGTGTTCTCCAGCAACCTGCTAGTGATCATAACAATTAGTTTGAACTCAAATCCTCATCCTACAGAAATGCAGAAAAGTAGATCTGCTTTCACAAAACAGAAATCAGTGCTGTCTTAAACTAATCTAAACTCTTCTGCCCTCAGTTTTAATGTAAATTACACTTTCATTTAACATGTCTATTTTGTATGGCACTTTTCACACTAATCATTTTCAAGCATCTTTACAGAAGATGCATGTTTCAAATATTAAGATCAAGAAGCCAGTTGACTGTCACAAGGAACATCAGTAGTGGAGAAATAAATAAATAATAATAATGGCGACACGGTGTCACAGTGGTTAGCACCGTCACCTCATAGCAGGAAGGTCGCTGGTTCGAGTCCCGGCTGGGCCAGTTGGCATTTCTGTGTGGAGTTAACATGTTCTCCACGTGTTCACGTAGGTTTCCTGCGGGTGCTCCGGTTTCCCCCACAGTCCAAAGACATGCGGTACAGGTGAATTGAATAAACTAAAATTGGCCATAGTGTATGTGTGTGAATGAGTGTGTATGGATGTTTCCCAGTACTGGGCTGCAGCTGGAAGGGCATCTGCTGTGTAAAACATATGCTGGATAAGTTTGCAGTTCATTCCGTGTTGCGACCCCTGATGAATCAAGGGACTAAGCTGAAGGAAAATGAATAAATAATAATAATAATAATAATAATAATAATAATAATAATATTAATAATAATAATAATAATATTTTATTTTACTGGTATTTTTGCTAGTTTTTTGTCTTTGGTACTACATACCTTTTCTGATTCTGCAGCCATACATATTTTTTTCCCTCTCAAAGGTTTTATTGTCTCAAAATATGGTGTCTCAGAGGCATCATCCATAAACTTCAAGTCTGTAGAACCTATAAAATCTTAAAATATTCACAGGTTCACCAGGTTTTAGAGCAAAGCCAGTGTGACATTTACGACTGTCATACAGAAACATGTCTGCTCTTTAGGGATCTTGGTTCCTCTGTGCTTCTGCTGGTCCTTTTCTCACATTAGACTGAAACTTAATTTGTCTCACCAGAAAGGCAATTATGCAAAGACGCCTGTTAGAAGTCATTACTTCCTGGTACAGTGCTTTAGATAGTGACTGCGCGATCGCACATGTCAGCAAGCCAATCAGAGCGAATGCTGTGGCATCAGCAAGAACAAGGAAACTCTCAGCCATGAAAGAAATAATGAGAGCCGTGCAATGTTAATAAGCTTACATAGCAAGACTGGGTAATGGAGTGAGAACCTCTACTACAACTGTGTTTATCGCTCATTCAGTATTCATGAGGTTCTACACAGTATAAAGACGCATATGTTGCGCATCTTTCAATGCTTTTGAAACACACTAATAGCAACTGAATACAGAAAAAAAATGATAGATTCTTGAAATATGCTTAATTTTTGAGAAACAAATACAGTTATTATGCCTTGAGTAATGTTTCAACACTGAGGGTTATACTACTGATTCATATATTGATGGTATAAACCAAAAATGCTTATTTTAATACCTTGCTTAAAATAAGTTCATTTTCTGAAAGAAATGTCTTGTAAGTAATGTATTTTTAACCATGCTTCATGTTGTAAATATACTTGTAAGTGTACTACTAGAATACCGCTTGGGACTAAATTGGCCTACTTTTAGTGCTGTAAGCACTGTTGGCACTCTAACCGCAAGGCTACTGGGATCAATTACTGCAATTGTTCTTCGTGTGATCCTAGTTAACTAGTAGTTTAGTGTTATACTGCAAGTCTAAATTCAAGCATTTGTTACTGTACTCTTAGTTAGTAGTTTTAGTTTATAGTGTTACACTGCAAGTGTGCTTACTGTAGAATTTATTTCCCCACTTGGCATAGTACGTTGTTGAAAACAATGTGCAATTTCTAGTAGCCTATTTGGAACAAGCTGAAGTAATTACTAATAATATTTTTACTTAGAAATATTAGATTAATGGTAAATTGCTTGTGGGTTTTGAAGACAATCATAATTAATTTGTAATGTACTTGTAATACAAATTAAGTACATTTTAATATCACAAATCAACCATGTGATGAACTTAAAGGTAACACTGGATGCCCATTTTACACAAGCTGATATGATTATTTAGGTTCTATAGTAAGTCTATAGCTTACTTTGGTTAGATTTCTCAAAGGAAGTGTACATAAACATCCTTTTAGCACTGTCAAAACACCTCAAAACAGTCCGTTTCACTACATGCATCTTTAAATGCTAATGAGCTGCTGTTTCCCCACCCCTATCTGAGGCTGCAGGATGAGGAATGGCCAATCATTCTTGAGAAAAGCACACATTGCACTCAACCAAGCCTCATGCTTCAACTGACTTTTGTGTCTTTTGTTGTGTCTTTTGTTCAAGACTATCCTTAAGCCTTGCCTCTGAGCCCAAGGGAGTATGTAATATGTGGAAAAAATATATATATTATACCACTTAATATAAAAAGTAAAAACAACTACACATCAAGTATACTTTGAATACACTAGATGATCCATTACAGGTGTCTGCTGCTGGCCATGACAGTTTTGACAGATTTATTGGTGTCAACTTAAATTTACATAGTACAAATATTAGAAACAGGCCTCACTGTGGCGCAATGGGTAGCACAATTGCCTCACAGCAAGAAGGTTGCTGGTTCAAGCCTCGGCTGGATGAGTTGGCATTTCTGTGGGGAGTTTGCATGTTCTCCCTGTGTTGGCATGGGTTTTCTCCGGGTGCTCCGGTTTCCCCCACAAGTCCAAAGACATGCTGTTTAGGTGAATTGGGTAAGCTAAATTGTCCGTAGTGTATGTGTGTGAATGAGTGTCTATGAACGTTTCCCAGTGATGGGTTGCAGCTGGAAGGGCATCCGCTGTGTAAAACATATGCTGGATAAGTTGGCGGTTCCTTCCGCTGTGGCGACCCCAGATTAATAAAGGGACTAAGCCGAAAAGAAAATGAATGAATGAAATATTAGAAACAGAAAAAATTACAGTCAGTCTACAACACCTTCATAAACTTAACAATAAAATAGAGCAATAAATACACTGATGCAGTGATTTCAATGTATAAAATGTACATTGCAATTGCTCTGACCAAATTGCATTGAACATACCTGACAGCATAATTACAACTTGCCAACTTGTAAATACAAATTTACCAGGGGCACTTGGACACAGCATACATGCAATTTATGAATGCGCAGATGTAGACTTCTGGTATAAACAAAACTACAGGGAAGCAAAAGATAAAATATGAAACTAATTAAATAAATACTTATAATCGTATATGATTTGTTCTTTAAGCAGTCTCTGATATTTCCATAAGTATATTTTGTGATTATGGGAAATGATAACATAAACAGCCTCAAATGTCAATATATAAATATATCTCTGCCCCATATGGTGAATCTCCATCAGGTCACAATGGTATAAAACGAACACCAAATACTGTAGCCTCTATTATGCCAGGGGAGTGAGGTTTACCTGCACAGCTTCTCTGTAACATTTCCCCCTGTAAACCTTACCCCCCAATCCCTTCAGTTGTTTTCACCTTACTATTATTCAAACTGGTGTTTCTGGCATGGGAAAACTGGCATAGTAGCTAGAGAGTGCTCTAGCACAAAACAGCTCCTACTGGCTTTCTTTACACTTACCCCATAAATCTCACTCCCATCACAGCACCAATGTCACCCCTAAAGCTCTACTCCCACCAATACATATACAGCTGAAGTTAAAATGATTAGCCCTTCTGTGAATTTAGTTTTTATTTTTATTTTAAATATTTTCCAAATTATGTTTAACAGAGCAAGGACATTTTCAAAGCTTGTTTTATTTTGGCTAGAATAAATTATAGAATGTCTTTTTTTTTTTTTTTTAAACCATTTAAAAGGTCAATATTATGAACCCTTTTAAGCAATATTTTTATTGATTGTCTAAAGAACAAACAGAAATTTGGGGAATATATATATATATATATATATATATATAATAATTCTGACTTCAACTGTATTTTGCAATCAATGTCAATAAAAAGTACATGTAAAATAATAAAAATGTGTGATTCAGGTTTTCTTTTTTGTTTATTTACGCAGTTGAATTTCATTATAGGACCTTGATCTTTCCTCCAACAACTTTTGATGTTAAAAGTTGGAAAAAAAAAATTTCTGTTGATATTTTTAATAGTATGAAATGATATATTCTAGGTTGGTGTTGTAAATTACAGCACAAAAACCTGATAATAAATTGCCAGTAATTTGTCTGTTGTGCTACGTACTTAATTCTACACATGTAACTTTGTAAGGCAAGTTTATTTATATAGCACATTTCATACACAATGGTAATTCAAAGTGCTTTACATAAACAGGAATAAAAGAAACAACTATAAGAAAACAAAAACAGCAAAGAATAAAAATAATAAAAAACAGATAAAAACAGATAAAAAATGTAAAAAAAAAAAAACTGATTAAATTGTATGCAATATTTTTAACTACTAAAATATCAATATATGTCAATTTGTTAAACTGCAGAGTTGAATTTTTAACACCAAAAGTTGACATAGCAGAGATCAAGGTACCATAATGCAATTCATAACTGTAAATAAACAGAAAACACCTGTCAGCGTATGTCACCGTATATATGGTTCTTCACTCAATAAAGGGTTAAAGATGCTAAAGAATGCATCAATTAAATTATGGGCAAACTGCAAAATGTTAACCAGCCAAACTTTGAATCCTTGAACAAGTCACAAACACGGCCTACCGTACATGACAATATTTGCAAGAATGTCTATTGTTATTATTTTTTGTGGAATGACAACAATATTAAAGACTAACAAACAGCTTTGTGTGAAGTGACACCTGTTTGTTAAACAGTGGGTGTCAGTATAAAGGGTATTACAACTACAGAAGAAGTGTCCTAAAATATATGGTTTAATCATTAAACATGACTCTTTAAAGTGAACCCAAGTTAGGGGAACAACATGTAATTTGTTAATAGATGCGTTTAAAGTATTTGTATCAGATTTTCACAAAGCAACTGCAAGCATATTAACAGAAGCGAAAGTTGCCAAAATGCGTTCGTCTAATTAAAAGTACTCAGAAGCAAGGGGCTGGAAAGGAAAGCCAATATTTATTTTTAATGTGGTCACTCTTAACAGGATCTAATGAGATCTGACGATCAGTCATTACAAGAAAAAGAGTTTACTTCAAAGCACCTCAGACACTAATGAGGGAGGCACACATTATGCCACGATAGCAGCCTACAATGAGGTGTGAGTGTTGAAGTCTGAATACACCCAGGCTTTCTGATATATTTCATGCAGCGCTTGCAGATAACGTTCATTAAAAATGCATGAAGGCATCAATAAACACGATCATTTGCATATGACGCAAACCACAACTTTTGATCATTATACATGTTTTTATTTGACGTGGATGTGCTTAGCAAGGTAAATGGGGGGAAAACGAGTGGAAAATAAATAGAAAACACAAAACTGCATGAGTGAACATAAAATGGAAAATGGTCAAATAAATTATTCTGATATGTATTAAGAGCCATAATGTGGGTTTATAATGTCTTCAGAATGCTAACTTTGGATTTTCCTTTTATTTATTTTTACTTAAAAAATGCTCTCACTTTCGGTTATACCATTGCTATTTTGCATGTCACCATTTTTTAAGTTGTGGTCTAATTTTCTAGCGTCTAACTAGCAACCTTTGGGTTCAGAACATTCATTCATTCATTTTCTTTTCGGCTTAGTCCCTTTATTAATCTGGGGTCGCCACAGCGGGATGAACCGCCAACTTATCCAGCATATGTTTTACGCAGCGGATGCCCTTCCAGCTGCAACCCATCACTGGGAAACATTCATACACACTCATTCACACACATACACTACGGAGAATTTTAGCTTACCCAATTCACCTATACTGCATGTCTTTGGACTTGTGGGGGAAACCGGAGCACCCGGAGGAAACCCACGCGAACACGGGGAGAACATGCAAACTCCACACAGAAATGCCAACTGACCCAGCCGAGGCTCGAACCAGCTACCTTCTTGCTGTGAGGCGAACGTGCTACCCACTGCGCCACCGCGTCGCCCGGGTTCAGAACATTTACGGCATAATTTGTTATATATTGGAGAAATGTCAAGATGATCAGAGAGGGGGGAGGGGGGGGGGAAGAAAAACAGCAAAGCTGAGATTTAATCAAAAAGATTAATAACAGATTGGCCGGCTGTGTTTAAATCTACTGCACTCCAGCAGTTTTAATAGGATCAGAGACATGGGGATTCACTGCTTGTAATGTTGAGGTAGAATAAAATGCAGTTAATTGCACCACTGTCACCTATTAAAACGCAGTAATGGGGTTCTGTACAATCTTCCCTGCAAAGCTCTTGCCGTCAAAAAGCATTTACCTTTTCAACAACACTGAAACACAGCCTTTATGGTCTCGCGACACCACCCATAAATGATTCAGTCCTCTTTCTGACACCGAAAGACCCACATTAACTGTCTTTAGTGTGAAAAATTCATCAACTTGATATGTTTTTCTCTCGTATAATGATCTGACACATTTTTACAGAGCATTTTGTGTCAAAATGCATCCCAGACGGAAGCAGAAATAAATTTACTCTTATGTACAGATGTCCAGTCGTGTTAAACATTGTGTTAGTCTTGAACCAAATTGTGAAATGATTTAAGGGAGGATATTTATGTAATAGGATACACCAGAACTACACTCAGGCACAAGCTCCGGAACATAAACCATGTTAATTGTAATTGAGTATATTTGAAGAGCACACTGGAAAGAACATTAGGAGGATGGAATGAACAGAATGGAAATATTGAACATGTAAGCAGGTTTGAAAGTTTTCTTTGAAAGTTTTCCTACATTAAGTTTTTAGCTTGAATTTCATTTTCATATATTTAACCATATTTTGAACACAAGAAGAAAGGAATATTGTAAAGTGACAAACCCCTTTTTGGAGGATGGTAACATTAATCTCATGTAATTACCATTTAATGCATGTTTTTTTAAGCAAATTTAAAAAAAGTTATTTTGTTGCAGTTATATCTACGGATTTTGGAGTAAATTGCAATTCATCAATATGCACACACAAAAAGCACAACCTTTTGGGTCAGGTTGTTTTGTCGTAGACTTGTATTTTGGCCCAGCTGATATGAGAACTACCAGTCAGAGAGATTACCAAACCTCAATCTGAATGTCAAGGAAAGGTGCTTTTCTTTGATTTGCAAAGTGACTTTAAATGTGCCATCGTTGTCAGTGCCAAATGGGCTGGTATTTCAGAAACAGCAAATTATGTCGATTTGGACCAAAATTTCAACAGAATTTCAACAATTGTAACAGAAACCGCAACAAAGAATAAAGACTCTTCTGAAGACAAAATTGGTTACAACTTGGTACGTAATATAATGATCTGTGAATACTCTCAGCATCTACTCCAATTAAATTATGTAAAACTTGTGAATTTATCATTTTACACTATCTATTAGTAATGCATATAAAACGTATCCTGAAAAACCATTAGGAAGAATCGCAGGGAAGATCTGTTTAAATGAATTTATTATTATTGACAAATTAACACTGGAAAATCACTGTCTGATCATGATCGTATCTCTCTGTTAGGGTGCTTTCACAGTTGGGTCAATTGCCTGGTCCGAAACCAAGTTTGATTGTCCCCCCTTGCCACCTTCTCGGCTGGTTTGTGTTCACACTGTCTTTTTTTTCCTTCTGAACCCCGGTACACTTGCGTCATCGAGCTGCTTGTTACCAAGGTACGGTACGTGGTACACAGACATACACACTCGAATGAACGTTATGAAAACGAATGTTTGTTGTACAGTTGGCAGTTCACTTCCATTATTTGATATGATTGCATTTATATCAGAAGTGAACCGCACCAGAGTTCACATAAACTGTACCCTAGACCACCTCTTTCAGGCGGACTCTGGTACGATTCAAGGATGCACAACCGAGCGCAGAAGACATCGTTCTCACTAGCTAAACATACCGAACTCGGACCAAAAGTGCTAGTGTAAAAGCACCCTTAGTGTCCTTGGACCTCATTGCAAAATATAACATTCACCTGGATAGGCTTAAAAATTATGTTGGTATTACTGGGACTGCATTGGCATAGTTTGAATCATGTATTAGTTAATTAAGAGAACACATATCGATCAAAAGTACACTAAGGAGTACCACAAGGCTCAGTTCTTGTTCCGTTGTTTTTTACATTGTACATTATATGCTACCCCTATATATATATAAAAAATTTTTTTTAAATAATATATATAAATATATATATATAGACACGCTATCACAAACCTTGGACTGGGACCTGCACTTTTACCTAACAGATGCTCTTTGTTCTCAAGGTCACCAGCATCAGCACTCTATGTTGCAGCTCTCTGTAATTTCTGTTTGGCCAGAGGAGAACTGGTCTGCCCGACTAAGCCTGGTTTCTCCCAAGTTTAGTTCTTAATTTTTGTCAATTGGTGGAGATTTTGTTACTTCCCACTGTTGCCCTTTGCTTGGTTGAGTTTGGTGGAGCTACCCTTCAGTGGATCATCTTTAAACAGAGACATTCGTTTTGAACTGACTAAAACAAATACCAGCATTCTTTTCAACACTGTCATTGAAAAAAATGTGCCCTGGGCTACGTTTTTGTGAAATTGTGGAAACATCTTTGACATATGTTTGCCTGCAGTTTGTAGGTAAAACGAATGCTACGCTTCCACACGAAGTAACAAATATTTACAGGGGAAATATTATCAAGGAATAAAGGATTCTATTGTCAGTTTGCTCAGTAGCTCACCTTGTACAGTGTAATACTTCCAGATTAGATTCTGGTGAAGAATAGTTCAATATAACAGGTAAAAGTGATGTAAAACTGTGGCAAAACTTCACATTTGCTTTTAAAAACACTATCGATTGGGTTTAAAGAAGGGTTTAGGGAAGAACTTGGGTCAGTCAATAGGAAGGTAGGTATGAGCCTGGGTTGATAATTTTGCTGTTCTACAATGATAAATTCTTGTCTTTTACTATTATCCTGTTCATGTGTGTGAAGCGGCTTCAGCACAATATACTAAGCTCTATAGAAATAAAGGTAAAAAACAAAACAAAAAATATATATTATTTTATCTTGACTAATAAAGTAAATCCTATAACAAATCCTAAGGAGTCATAATCCAGCAGTCCTAATTAGTCCTCTTCAATCTGACTGGTCAAGCAGCATTCAAGGATATATATTAAGAATGGCACAAGGTTAATGCACTACTGCTTTTACCACTCCACAGTTAATGTACATGATTCTTGGAAATATGCGTTTATTGAAATCATTGTAAAAAGGATCTGTTAATAACTCATAGCCTGTACACCTACTCTGTGGTCATAAACCTTGAGTCTCTATATGTAATCATGAATATTCAATGATTGCTTAATGGAAAAACCACAGAAAACCTTTGAAGCTGTGATTTAAAGATTTCTTTGGTTTACATTTCTTTGGGTACACATTTTACACAAAATAGATGGAAAAAACCAAAAATACAATTTAACCAAAGTAAAACATTTCCTTTTTTTGTATTTGTTTATATGCATTTAATGTGGCAATTAATTAATATTGGAGAACAGTCAACATGCAACTGTAATGCTAAATTATTAAAATATTAATATAATAATAATCTTTTAAAAAAAACTATTTATGTCAAAGGACTTTGGCAAAACAATTTGACAATTTCATACTGAGCTTTAACCCCCCCAAATTATTTATGAATAATAATAATAATAATAATAATAATAATTATAACACGGTGTTGCAGTGGGTAGCACAATCACCTCACAGCAAGAAGGTCGCTGGTTCGAGCCTCGGCTGGGTCAGTTGGCATTTTTGTGTGGAGTTTCCATGTTCTCCACACGCGTGCGTTTCCTCCGGGTGCTTCGGTTTCCCCTACATGCTGTATAGGTGAATTGATAAACTAAATTGGCCGTAGTGTGTGTGTGTGTGAGAGAATGAGTCTCATTAAGTCTCATTTATTTATATATAAATGAAACTCATTCATATCATATCATAAGCATCATTATAAAAGTTTTGCGCTTTAACCTAATGTGGTTCAGGCTATGGATCTTTAACAGAGTTCTGGAAACACTTGTCACTACATTGCTTAATTTCCAAACAATGCATTATAGTAGTTCACCATGGGTTACGTTGTTTTTTGGGAAACTAAGCCCAGAGTAGATTAGAATTTTATCCTGGCTCTTCTATGCTGTATAATGATGTTGGACAGTGGTCCTTTTTGTCCAAAAGTGCATACATCTATTATAAAATTAGCCTGTGCATCACTAGGAGGATAAAGCATGTCTTGTGAAGCTGATCGATGTGTTTTTGTAACAAAAAAATATTTCACATTTTTAAATTATAAACCTAAATCCTGACTTCCAGTGGCTGCCAAATACCCATTCTTGACAACTTCTTGGCTGATTTCTGACTATATAATGACAAATAATATTGTTATTTACTGATATTACTGATATTAACATTAAAAAAAAAAAGTTAGGAAGTTTTTGTTGTCATGAGAACTCTTCTTAAGGAAAATATTTCCAAAATAAATTATGACAAGACAAAAAAAATCTTCTATAATAACATATATAAGAAAAATAAAATGTGAGGAAGTCCAAATGATTTTTCAAAATTTACATTTTGGAAGATTTTTAGTAGTAGTTTCTTAACTTTTTTTCTTAGGAAGATTTATTTATTTATTTGTGAAGCCAAACCCCAAACGATTTTGAATGAACTGGAATAATGTTTGCTCACATAGTAAACTTGCCAGAAAGCTCTGAGAGCATTCCCTGTGAGCTGGGAGGATGAAGGCCACCGTTTAGATTGACTGTCTGACTCCTGCTGGCAGTTTCTCTCCAGTCTTTTGCAAACAGCTGAGTTCCAGTTTTATTGAGAATTCGAGAGAGAAAACCAGACATGTGGGCTGGAAAAAAAGGCGTTTCGAGGAAGCCTGCTGTTCTCTCTCTTCTTCTCCTCAATAAGCTGTACCATGAGGCATTTATGAAAAGCTTTTAGAGATGATCAACCCACTGGAGCTATTTATTTACTGTGCCATTTGCTGCAGGGGTCTGTTTGAATACACTATACATTTTCATAACTGTCTATAGTTGAGCGTAAATGCAGGCCGGTTTGTGTTGCCTGATGTAACTTACAGCCACAAAACATGATGGCCAAGCTAGACTGCAAGATGGCTGATAACTGTTTGGCTGTTCACAAACTACTTTCCGATAGATTTACAGAGCTTGCCAGAATCTATGAATACAAGGTTGTGTGTGTGTTGTGTTCACTTATGATGATTCCTCATGCATTGTGAGGAAGATTCCTCATGCGTCTTCCTTGCTGATTTTGCAAGGCACTTTTCTTATATTAGGTCAGATATATTTGATTTTGAAATAATTATTTATGCTAATTTGATAGGGCGACACAGTGGTGCAGTGGGTAGCTCTGTCGCCTCACAGCAAAAAGGTCGCTTCAAGCCCCGGCTGGGTCAGTTGGCATTTCTGTGTGGAGTTCTCCCTGTGTTCGCATAGGTTTCCTCTGGGTGCTCCGGTTTCCCCCACAGTCCAAAGACATGTGCTGTAGGTGAATTGGGTAATCTAAATTGGCTGTAGTGTATGTGTTTATTTCCTGGTCCTCCAGGTTGGGGGTTGAGCGTTGGGCTAACAACCCACCTCATAAAAACTAGATTGTACGAAACACCAATATGGTGCAGCTAAATATCAACTTTGATATAAATGGCCCTGGGAGTAAGTAAGTAATTTGATCGATTTTTATATGTGGAAAATATATATATGTTCAGAAAACACAACTAAGTTGGGCCAACTCAACTGTTGGGTTAAAAATTTAATTGACAAATTTAACCCAACATTTGGTTGAGTTTGTCCATATTTTTGGATTGTTTATAGCCAAATTTGTGGGTTTAAAGTACCCAGCTTGTTTAGTGTAAAAAAACCTTTTTTACTTAGCTGTACTTAGCAAAACCTGCAGTCTAAGCACAGCTTTAATGTTTTTCTTGACAACACAGTCTCTCCATTTTATTACTTAAATACAGCTATTCATGAAACATGTTATTTGTATCATTAGGGGACCAGTAAGTGCACAGTCGTTTCCTGACTGCTTGCATCTTTGATACAATGTTAAGAGTTGGCTGTATAGGCAAAAAAAAAAAAGAGCCAATCGTTAAATTCAATCTGGATGATTTTTTACTGATGCATCTAGTCATGCAAACTTTATGAACTGCCAGTCTCATGGCAATGCATAAGTATTTTATTTTTTTATTTTTTTGTGAAATGTTGTTGATTATATATGTTGTTTTCATTAAAATTCTTATTATTATTATTTTAAAGTATGTTGTGTAGTAAATCAGAATTGTTTGCATTTCATTCATTCATTCATTTTCTTTTCGGCTTAGTCCCTTTATTAATCTGGGGTCGCCACAGCGGAATGAACCGCCAACTTATCCAGCATGTTTTACGCAGCGGATGCCCTTACAGCTGCAACCCATCACTGGGAAACACCCATACACTCCCATTCACACACATACACTACGGACAACTTAGCTTACCCAATTCACCTATAGCACACTTTGGACCGGAGCACCCGGAGGAAACCCAAGCAAACACGGGAAGAACATGCAAACTCCACACAGAAGTGCCAACTGACCCAGCCGAGGCTCGAACCAGTGACCTTCTTGCTGTGAGGCGACAGCGCTATCCAATGTGCCACCCTTGTTTGTATTTACTTGTTATTATTATTATTATTATTATTCATACATTTTCCTTCAGCTTAGTCCCTTTGTTCATAAGGGGTCACCACAGCGGAATGAACCACCAACCTATTGTAAGGATGGCTATATCTCTCCATATGTTAAACCCTGAGAACTGTTATGGAACTCCACACGAGACATGACTACGAGAATGGTCAGGTACTAAAACAATAAACTTTCTAATCTGAGAAGATCAGCTAGGAAACCAGTTCTTTAAATGTCCCAGTCACCCATGAGTCCCCCTCTCGGCCCTGGACTTTACCTTCTCCACCAGAGCTGCTCACTCACATTCCACACAGAACGTCCAAGTTTGTAATATGGTGTATCTTGGGGCTCTATGTTCATGTTTTGTGTCATTTTAAATGTCTTTGTGTGATTGGTAAAGTGGTCTTAATTTTACTGTAATATTTTACAATTTCCCCTATATCTGTTGATTTGGGTTTTGACTTTGATAAGATCTTTGCCAGATGCTCCACTCCAAGGAAAATGGTCTTCACATCAACTCATGACCAGGCAAGGGTCTTGGTGAAGCTTTTATTGTCTTGAATTTATGGTGATTTGAGTATTTAAGGGAAAAGTGCAGAAGTGTCTGGGGGATTCTGTAGCCAGGATACCCCGTTGCAGTGTTGAGTCTCTGAGCTCTGCATCAAGGCTTATATACTGCAACGTACTTCTACACGGTCAGGTATTAATCTCTAACTCTTAAATGAATCTTTGGGTAATCGATGTTGTACAATCTGAATTGGCTTATTTTCTTTAGTTATGTGAATTGGAATGGAAAATCTTTGCCTGACAAATAAATGTATTATTCTTGTTTAACTCTATTATCTCCTGAAATCATTTAAATCTACTAGATTGTTTAGGCTGATGTTTCCGCAGCCAATGGATGGAGCATAGGCACAGCATTAGAGACCTGTTGATTTCTGACAATCACTGACTTAGTATGATATAATCTAGTGGCTAAATCAAACTTTCTTTATGTATGTGCAAGCATGGGGCGGCCTAATATTACTTAAAGGAAATAAGTTTACAGTTATATCCTCTATCTAAGAACCAGAACTGGCGAGGATGTGTCCGTGAGCAGATGTAACTGGCCAGCATACTGACTCTAAGCGACTTCAGGTAAACGATGAAGCATTAACTGAAAATAATGATTTTTTAGGTTAATCAATCTAAATTTGACCAAATCACAACCTATAAGGTGATCAGCTTGAATTGGATAAATCTAAATTTAAATTATTATAAATTGGAGTCAGATTAAATTCGGAGTTGGAAACAAATTAAAATTTGTTCTTCCAGCTGCAACCTAGTACTGGGAAACATCCATACACACTCATTCTCTCACACACACGCGCACACACACACACACACGCACGCACGCACACACACATACTACGGCCAATTTAGTTTATTCAATTCACCTATACCGCATGTCTTTGGACTGTGGGGGAAACCGGAGCACCCGGAGGAAACCCACGTGAACACGGGGAGAACATGCAAACTCCACACAGAAATGCCAACTGGCCCAGCCGGGACTCGAACCAGCGACCTTCTTGCTGTGAGGCGACAGTGCTAGCCACTGAGCCACCATGTTGACTTGATTTGTTATTTATGTTGTTAAATAAATGTTATGGTTTTCTTTAAATTTTTTTGTAATTTTTTCTTTTTTCTTCCTTTTCACTTTATAATTTCTCTTCCATGAAAAAACAAAAACAAAGGGTGAAGCCACACAATCTAAATATTGTTGTTGCATTTTATCAAAGAGAGCGCGTTATCAGATAAGTTCATCACAATGTGGAATATTTATACTTTTACACAAATCTTATGTCCATTTCTTCTTCAAATAAAGGCTGTATTCATAGATTTAAATTGTCCACACGCAGTAATGTAAACGGCCAGCTGAACTTAAGAAATTCAGCTGACTGCTCTCTCAGCACTTTCCATATATAGGTGTGACTTTCTTGTTAGGCACTTTTCCACAGATTTTACAATGAAACTGTTCCCACAAGAACTCAACACTTTTATTTATCCATCAATAACACTCTTTCCTAGACATTTACCATTTTATGTTCTAAACCATTTAAGCCTTTTCTTTTTTACCAGGTTGTTTTCCTAAAAGTATCTTAGAGTCTTCTCTTGACTTTTCAGATAAAGTTAATGTTTGTTGTTTTCAGTTCAACAAAGCCGCCTTCTGTGCAAATACTGGGATCCTGCATGTATTTGTCTTCTAACAAATATGTTTGTTATATCTCTTTTTATATCTCTTTTTGTCCTCCAGTTTATATTCCACTAAGACAGAATTAACATATTTACTGTATGCGTTGCACAGGCCTTTACTGCATAAGAACAATAAAAAAAATAAAAAAAAGACACCAAAGACTAAACTCAAAGAATTATAACCAAAATTAAACCAAAGAAATGCCAAACGTGTTCAGTACTCCAGCAACTAAAAAGGGCTTTGATGGCAATATCTGCACCTCACTAAATAGCACTGTTTGAAAACGGTCCCAGGAGAACCAAATTAGCACGTGAACGATTTCTTAAGGTTTTGGTAACTCATTGCTTGATTGCATTGTTACTAAATATGAGGGGATCACAGATAAACTAGATATAAATATATATGCACTGTATTTTTATCTGTTAAATGTGACAGTAGCACTTTACTTAAAAAGTAAAATTCTTAAGCCTGTCATGAAACCTTTATAACAGCGACATGACATACTAGAGAAGAAGGAAATTGTATGAATGCTTATGAAAAACTACATCCTTTGCTCAGTTATGTCATTTTGAATGCAACGAGTACGAAAACATCATAAAACTGTCTAGGCCTTTAGCATCAAAACTTGACATTACTAAGACAACATAATTTGTCATAAATCTGTCATAAACATGATTATCATAAGGTTATTGTAATTGCGTCATACATATTTTTTCAGATTTTCTCATTTTTTTAGAGGAACAAACTGAAATTGTTATTAAATGTCTTATTATTAAAATGAAAAATACACAAAAACGTGTTTACTTTGATTGAAATGTACAGTTTGTTTCTGAAGAAAACAACATAAGTAAATTAGAATACCCATGTGGCCTCAGCAAACAACAACAACAAAAAAAATCTCTACAATTACAAAAATCAACTAATATGAAGTTAAATACGAGGTCTTAAAAACACCAAAAATAACAATATAACAGTAATCCCTATTTATTCATGCTACAACGCTGACTAAAATCTCACAAAGCTTTAACAAGTGAGCAACATTGTGGTAAATGATCGTGCATCATAGAAATGATTTAGTAGTCATTTATTTATTGGATTAGGTTTTATAATAAGTATAAAACACAATTTTTTTCCCAGAGTGAAATTTTTTGTCTAAATTTAGATTGTTTTGTTAGTCAAGTATCAGGATTTGTATTATGATTACAACCAAACATTTATTAGAAAGTGAACAAAATGGGAAGTACTTTTGCTACTTACCAAACAACATTTCAAAACGTTACGGTTACTAGGTAACCCTCATTCCCCGAGGTGGGGAACGGAAATGCTATGTGGAAAAACTTCCACTATGGGGATTTCGTCAGAAGCCAATCATCTGAAAGAGTAATAAAACGGGCCAATGAAATGCCAATGAATTGGCGGTGTCAGCATACACAGCTGGCAGCAATCACAATTATTCGTGTATAAAGATGCCAGCCGTGCATAGCAAAGACACCTTTTCTAGCTGAAGAGCCGAACTAAGCCGTCAGCTAAAGCGCAACCGCTTGTGGCGAAGGAACATAGCATTTCCGTTCTCCCCCCATAGTTAAGTTCTAGGAATTTTAAAATACGACAGTACGTTGGGAAAGCGTGCAGTCTCGATAGGGAGGATGCTGCGGAGGCCACCTGCTGCCCAATGGGGAGACCTGGTGGCAAGAAGACATATGGACTAACCCTAAAAAGGGGGAGTACACATGTGAGGATGGTTAGCGGGGAGGGAAGACACGGGCCGCCTAAGAGGAGGGAACTATACCGTGGCTGAGTGACGCATATGGGATCGCCAGTGGGGATCAAGCATAGCAAGCACCTATACCCAGAACGCGGGCTGACCATGTGGGCATGCCAACAACGTAATGGGCCAGGCACCTGACTCCTCCGCTGAGTCAGATGCCGGTGGCCTCAGAGGAACTCTGTAGGGTTCGCCAAATGGGGAACTCAACTGAACAGAGTGAAAAAAGCGCACGTATCTCTGTGTTAGAGAGAAAGGCGCAGCAAGCATGTTCCAACACCAAACCGAATTTCCTCATTCACCGGCGTTAACCAGCACACGTGAGGAAATCGGCTCCACTCGAAGATTATAAAATCTCGCAAATGTATTAGGTGTCACGTGCTAACGCCCAAGAAGAAGCGACGCTCCTAGTGGAGTGCGCTCTCACTCCCGGGGGACACGGCTCGCCCTGGCTCCGATAAGCGAGGGAGATGGCATCCATTATCCAGTGGGCCAACCTCTGTTTGGATACGGCACTTCCCTTCTGCCGACCACCGTAACAGACAAAGAGCTGCTCAGAGAATCTAAAGCTCTGAGTGCGGTCCACATAAATATGCAGAGCACGAACAGGACACAGCAATGAAAGGGCTGGGTCTGCCTTCTCCGAAGGCAGCGCTTGCAGGCTCACTGCCTGGTCTGTAAACAGAGTGGTAGGAACCTTGGGCACATATCCAGGTAGAGGTCTCAGGATCATGTGAGAGAAACCCAGCTCGAATTCTAGGCACGAATCACTGACCGAAAATGCCTTCAGGTCCCCGACCCTCTTGATCGATGCCATCGCGACCAGCAGAGCTGTCTTCTAGGACAGAAATCTCAAGGATACTGAGTCGAGTGGTTTGAACAGATCTCCCTGTAGGCTCATAAGTACTACAGAGAGATCTCAAAAGGGCATGAGAGTGGGGCGGGGTGGATGTAATCGCCTCGCGCCTCTGAGGAACTGGATGACGAGGTTATGCCTTCCCACGGTGCCACCATCGTCCACCACGTCATGATGAGCGGAAATGGCAGCAACGTAAACCTTCAGTGTGGAGGGTGACAGCCTCTGCTCCAACCTATCCTGAAGGAAAGAAAGCACAATGCTGATCTGGCAAGTCCGGGGGTCTTCTCGGAGAGAAGTGCACCATTCAGAGAATAGACTCCACTTTAGGGCGTAGGCATGCCTCGTAGAGGGTGCTCTAGCCTGAGTGATGGTGTTAACCACCGCAACCGGTAGGTCACCTAAGTCTTCCTCGCTCCGTCTATGGACCACATGTGGAGGTTCCAGAGATCTGGGCGTGGGTGCCAGGTGGTGCCCTGTCCCTAAGAAAGAAGGTCTTTCCTCAAAGGGATCTGCCAGGGGGGGGGGGGGCGTCGCGAGGAAAGAGAGTTCTGATATCCAGGTCCGGTTGGGCCAGAGGGGCTAGCCAAACTAGCAAGACCTGCTCCTTGTCCTTCCTGACTTTGCACAGAGTCTGCGCGAGTAGGCTCACTGGGGGACCGCGTATTTGCGCATGCCCCGAGGCCAGCTGTGAGCCAGTGCATCCGTGCAGAGGGAGCCCTCGGTCAGGGAAAAAAACCCCACTGGCAATGGGTGCTCTCGGGGGAAGCAAACAGGTCGACCTGGGCTTCTCCGAAGCGTGCCCATATCAGCTGAACAGACTCGGGGTGGAGCCTCCATTCTCCCGGATGTGGAAGCTGCCGTGAGAGTGCATCGGCTGCACAGTTGAGCTCGCCAGGGATGTAAATGGCACGCAGCGATTTCAGCCACGTATGACTCCAGAGGAGCAGACGGCGAGCGAGCTGAGATATGCGGCGGGAGCGGATACCCCCCATGCGGTTGATATACGCCACCGTCGCCGTGCTGTCCATCCTGACCAGCACGTGCTTCCGCTCTAGCACCGGTAAAAAAACGGCGCAAAGGGAGATACACTGCCAACAGCTCCAGGCAATTTATATGCCAGTGCAACCGGGTTCCTTTCCACGGACCTGCAGCTGCATGCCCTCAACACACGGCACCCCAGCCCGTGCTGGAAGCATCCGTCGTGACGACAACATGCTTGGACACTTGTTCTAGAGGCACTCCGGCACTCCACTCCCTCAGACAGGTCAGCATCAACTTGGCGCGTTCTCGGGAGAGGCGCGCCCTCATGGTAATCGAGTCCAGCTCCAACCCGAGAAAAGAGATTCTCTTCACGGGGGCGAGCTTGCTCCTTTCTCGGTTGACCTGAAACCCCAACCGGTCGAGGTGTTGGAGCACCCTGTCTCTGTGCATAATCAATTGATCCCGAGATAATCGAGTATGTGGATGCTTGCGAGCCGAAGGGGCGCCAAGGCACCATCCGCGAGCTTGGTAAAAAACCCACGGAGACAGAGAGAGCCCCAAGGGGAGGACCTTGTACTGCCATGCTCGACCTTCGAATGCAAAACTCAGAAACTGGCGGTGGCGTGGAAGAATGAAGACATGAAAGTACGATCATTGATGCACCAGTGGTGGGGCAGCACGGAGTGGAAGGGCTCAACCGGGGAGCGCTGGGGTCCCGCGGAGGAGCAGGAGGCAAGAGATTCACTCTCACCTTTCTCCCAGGGTCCTGAGAGGGGGCTGAGGGTGTGCGAGAAAGGAGACCGTCCTCTAACACACTCAGACCAGCAGCCTGGCATTGAAAAACGCCGTTTGATGTTGTGATGCCCGGCCCTCCACGGGAGAAAGAGCAAGTTCCCTCTTCTCCAGATGGCCCGTCTCAGGGACGCTTTTACCAGACTTAACGACGCCCTGGGGCGGGGGCGCTGCACACCTGCGGGGTGCTCGACGCTGCCGCTTCGCCGGAGGAGGTCTTGAAACCGGTCTTGAAGCCGCAGGCGGGTGCCCTCGGCGAGGAGCAGCCGAGGTGGATGGTTCGGCGGAGGGAGCAGTCTTACGAGCCCACCTATAGATGAGCTCACCCACCTTGCCACCTTGCGGATGCTCCTTCACCGCCGTGAACTCCTGGGTGAATTCACAGACGGTGTCGCCAAACAGGCCAGCCTGGGATATGGGTGCGTTAAGAAAGCGAGCTTTGTCAACATCACACATATCAGCCAGGTTTAGCCAGAGGGGGCGTTCCTGGACCACTAATCGTCCTTCCCAGGGCACGCGCAGCCGACTTGGTGGTACGCAGAGCATAGTTGGTTGCGGTGCGGAGCTCATGCATCAAGCCAGGGTCGGAACCACCCTCGTGCAGCTGGGCCAACGCCTGCGCTTAATAGCGCTGATACTTGGCCATAGCATGCAGGGCAGAAGCAGCCTGGCCCGCGGCTGTGTAGGCTCTGGCCCCGAGGGATGCAGATAACCTGTACGCGCCATGAAGAGGCACCATGCGGGCATAAATTGACTGCAATGGCACGCTCAACCTGGGCGATTGTCTCTTACCCCCGGGCTGCTCCACCGTCAAGGGTGGTGAGAGTGGAAGCGAACGCAGATCGGGCAGAGAAAGGTGCCCTCCAAGACTGCGTGAGCTCACTGTGCACTTCCGGGAAGAAGGGGACGGGAGGCTTGGAAAGCTTTGCCTTCTTCTTAGCCTCCACATAACACTCATCTAGTCGGTCCGGCCGTGGGGCTGGGGGATAAACCATCTCCAGACCCACAGCCGAAGCAGCCTGGGAAAGCACGGCCATCATATCTGCCTCTAGATCCGACGCCTCGCTCACTACCCCAGAGAGAGGGAGTGGGTTCGGATCCTCGTCAGATAATGACAGCCCACCCTCCGATGCAGTGATGGACATCTGGTCCTCGGTGTCATCGAGTGAGAGGGCGACCATCCGAGAGGATGGAGCGCTTCTCTCACTCGAAGCTTGGATGGAGCGCGCTGAAGAGTGGGAGGTTCGCGAGCCCGAAGGCGGCGGATTGACTCCCACTGTAACCCTCAGATCTGCCCGAGTGTCAACCGACTTGTGGGGAACAACAGGGGTGGTTCGTCCTTTTGCAAGAACGAGCTGCGACCTTAGCTGCACAACAGACATGCCATCGCAGTGATGGCATTCACTGCCCGCGAGCACCGCATTAACATGCTGGACCACCAAACATGTCATGCAGTGCTCGTGCCCATCATCCGGGGACAGGAAACCACCGCATCCAGAAACGCACGGTCGGAACGACATCTTTAAAAAGACGCGCTGCACGACCTTGTTGCTCTTTTAGGAAACTTGCTCCTATACTCACCGCTCTAGAAGGACCGGACCCAGAGAACGCCCAGGCAAGGGAGAATAGCCCAGCTCGACCGTCTGCCACTGCGTTGTCACACACTCTGGAACTGGGAGAAACAGCCTGTTCAAACACCGGCAGCTTTCTCGTTCTCTCTCTCTATCTCCCTCTCAAAGGAGGTTTGGAGGAACCCAAGGACTCTCTCAGTAGCGTGTTCGGCTCTGAAAGTGAAAAGGTGTCTTTGCTATGCACGGCTGGCATCTTTATACACGAATAATTGTGATTGCTACCAGCTGTGTACGCTGATGCAGCCAATTCATTGGCCAGTTTTATTACTCTTTCAGATGATTGGCTTCTGACAAAATCCCCATAGTGGAAGTTTTTCCACATAGCATTGAAGTTCCCCTCCCACTGGGGAACTAAATATTCAACATTCTTAACTGGAAAAATAAATATTTTACAAATTAATCATTTGTTTAACAAAATCATTTAAACCAATTAATGTAACTAATTTAAATTTTAAGGATGAGCCCCACATATTTTATTTATATTACAATTTGCAATGTTAAAAGTGCTACAGTCAAAATATCTTATTTCTCTATGTTTCAACTTGAAAAACAACATGGAAACATGGACCTATGCCTTGTATCAGAAGTTCATGCTGCTGCTAGTTGTGTAATGGTGTGGGGGTTATTCTCTTGACACACTTTGCGCCCCTTAGTATCAACTGAGCATCATTTAAACACCAAAGTCTACCTGCCAATCGTTGCTCACCACGTCCATCCCATTATTACCACAGTGTATCTATCTTGTAATGTTTACTTCCAGCAGGCCAAAACGCAATGTCACAAAGCTCAAATCATCTCAAACTGGTTTCTTGATCATGAAAGTGAGTTTACCAAGAATGACCTCCACAGTCACCAGGTCTTAGTCTGTGATGTCACGTTCAACGTGACTTCAATCACCTTCTTCTCTATTCTGATGCTTGGCAATTCCAGCATATAATCTTGATCACGTCTTCGTGCCTAAATGCACTGAGTTGGTGTTCTGTGATTGGTCAATTATATATCTGCAATAGCAATCAGTTCAAAACCTATGGCTGAAGAAACTGACTGCATCTTATATTTACAATGAAAACATTCATTCGTTTTCCTTTGGCTTTGTCTCTATTTCAGTGGTTGCCACAGCCGAATGAACCGCCAACTATTCCAGCATATGTTTTACACAGTGGATGTCCTTCCAGTCCCAACCCAGTATTGGGAAACACCCATACACACTGATTCACATTCACACACACACACACACACACACATGGACAATTTACCTAATTACAAATTACCTAATTCACTTATAGCGCATGTCTTTGGACTGTGGGGGAAACCGGAGCACCCAGAGGAAACCCACGCAAACACTGGGAGAATATACAAACTCCACACAGAAATGCCAACTGGCCCAGCCAGGACTCGAACCACCGACCTTCTTGCTCTGAGGTGACAGTGACAGTAACCACTGAGCCATCGTGCCACCCACAATGAAAACAACTTATGTATAATTCCAACGTAATCTTTAATCAATTATTAACTTTTTGATTTAGTGGCTAATTCATATTAATTTGTATGACCTCATTCATACATTTTAGTATGATTTGCTTATCCCCATTGAGGGGTATGGTTGGGGGTGGGGTTTGGGGCCACACTTCCTTTAAAAAAATGTTTTCATACAAATTAGCCATTTTTCGGGCATTACATAAAATAGTTACATTTCCGCATGAGAACGGGTTACTAATTCAGCATCCTTTCAGTTACTGCATCAACACAACAGTTTTTCCCAATGGGATTGACATATGACTGAATAGGGCCTGTTTGCTTATATCCTGCAGAGGATTCGCAATCAGTTAGTACTCATGTGTAGACAATGGCTGGGGAAACCGAGTTTATCTGAGCGGATGGGACGGAGACCTGTCGAGACTTACTGCAGGGGGTTCAAAGTGTAAATGAGGTGCCAAAGCCGCTGACTGCAGCAGAAGGATTGGCTCTGTTCTGGAGAGATAGAGCCACAGGAATTAAAAGAGCATCTGTCAGACCGAATGAGACCCAAAAGAAAGCTCTTAAAGCTGGCAGATGATTGTAAATATCCCTGCGGGTTTATGCCACTCTGGGCATTTTTAACCGAAACTTTTAAACCTGGAGAAAAATCTGGACATATAGAAAGTTTGGCTGTACAGTAATGTGGAACATTAAGGATGAGGCAATGCTGAGCATTTTCACAACAAACTTTTCGCTCCAGTTATGCATTTTGCTGTGCTCAGAAATGTAGACCTGGGTACATATCTGCAATGAGTCTGGGTTGCATTAATCACTAGATAAAGGCATGTTTTAATAGGCTCATTTTACAACACCCAAGAGTTAAACAGTCGAGTTTTATCATTTTTAATCCATTCAGCCAACCTCCAGATGTGTCAGGAGCACTTTTATCTGAGCTTAGCATAAAATAATGAATCGGATTAGACCATTAGCATCTCACTCCTTAATGGCCAAAACATTTTGATACTTTTACTATTTAAAGCTTAACTCTTCTGTAGTTACACTGTGTACTAAGAGGAAAGAAAATGAAAAGTGTCTATTTTCCAGACCAATATGGCTAGAATCATTTATTAAATTTAACCACTAAAATCATGTTAACATTTATGTATATCCATGTATACTGTATATTTACTTATATAACTGTAAAAACTTTTGAGAGTGTAGGCAGGATGCAGTTGTAGTTGTCAACTTTTATTAAATAATATACACAAATCACAACACGCAGGGGAACAAACCTACATCACAACAAGAATAGATCGAGAACTGGGGGTATACAAGCACAGAATGACTGAATGGGATAATTGATGACACAGGAAGGACACAACCCCAAGGAACTAAAACCAAGGTAAAACAGAGAATGAAACCTGACAATGAGCAAAAATAGTCAGTTTACTGAAATAACCCACTAATTAATCAGCAGTGCAAGTAAACCGCATTTACAAGACATTATTAATTAGTTTGTTTGGAGGCAGTGATGACAAAATGTACTGTAATAGTTTGCATACCTAACTTTGAGTATTTTCACTTGTTATGACTGTTGTCATACTCAATCACATGATAAACTTATGGCTCATACATTATTCTCTCAAGATGAAGCATTTTGATTGGAACATGTATTTCTGCTGCACAAGATGGCCAAGGGACATTTCAAATATGGCTGCCGAGGGAAATTACTTGCCTTTAAAAGACCAAACCTGATCATGGAGGGTCACAGTTCTGCAGAGATCAGCTGCAATCTCAGCTCAACACATTTTATGTAAACACATTATGTAAAACCCGTAGTATACGTTTTATCTTTACTTTAGGGTATGCATATGATGAGACACCATTTTGCCTGGATGAAAAACAGATTGTTCTTTCTGAATCTGAGATAGGCCAGATTTTCCTCTATAGTATCCTTGCATAGATTTTTCTGTGCAGTTGCATGGTCCAAAGGCACTGTCCCAGAACTCCATGCAATGTTACAGAGGTGTGTCAGCCAAGACAGCCCCACCACATCCAGAAACTTGAAGTACTCAAAGTGGATTTCATCCACTCCCAATGCCTTGTAAACCACCTCAGTAACTTCAGCTTGGGGGACAGGGGGACAGAGTCAATCCTACCAGGTGGTGATTGGTTGACAGCTCTGCTCCTCTCTTCACCTGAGTGTCCAAGACACATATAGCAGGAGGTCAGATGAAACGAACAAAGTCGATCATCAATCTCCTGCCTAGGGTGTCCTGTTGCTATATACACTGTTGGACACTGTTATACTTGAACATAGGGTTTGCTATGGACAAACTGGGAGTAGCACACACATCCAACAACAGAACACCACTTGGATTCAGATCAGGGCGGCCATTCCTACATATCATATCTCTCAAGGTATCACTGTCATTACCCACATGCACATGAGTGCATCCAAGTTCTGCAATCTCTAAGGACTTCAAAAAATCTCTGTACTTAGCACTGCTGCTTGACCCATAAGCATAATCTATACTGAAAGACCTATCCCTGACATAAAGACACATAACGCTGACCCTCTCGTTGACAAGGGAGAACTTTAAAACATAGCAACAGAGCTGGGGAGCTATAAGCAAGCCTATAACAGCCTGCCGCCTCTCACCATGGCCAACTCTAGAGTAGAAGACAGTCCAACCCTTATCAAGGATGGTCCACTGTATATACTGTATATTTTAGATAAATAAAAAGAAGTAAAAAAAATTGTTTGAGCTGATTAGCTCTTTTAACTCCAATCATGTAAAACAGCAGCCATATGTGCCTGCTAATCCTGCAAACCAGCGACTGAAGTACTGCATCAGACGAGAAGGCTGAAAGCTGTGGGTGTTTTTATTTGACAGAAAATCACTGTGGCAACAGGACTAGAAGTTGAATGGCTTGATTGGCTCTTACTATAAGGTCATTTTGCCTTAAACAAACCTGAACGCCTACAAATTGTGTCCTGGGGTTAGAGCTCAAACTGCAATATTCAAAAGTCATTTATACCACAGATAATTTCCATCCATGAAATCCTACAAATCCTGTATTTTGAACTTAACTTTGTAAGCAATTCACAATTCTAACACTTTAAAAATGATGATAATTGAAGCTGTAAATATATTGTAATGTTAGAACTGAAACTGACTGTATAAGTGGAATAGGTTGAAATTTTATATTTTAATTGAAATAGCTTGGGTTTACTGATGTCATTACAACATTCAGAAATCCAAAACCATTACTCAGATAAGGTCATCATTAATTTTATTAGACGGCTATCTGAACTCTTGATTCTAATAACAATTGCTGAAAAACATGGGTGATACTACAAATCGTGACCGTTAGTAAAAGTATATATATATCTATATATCTGTTGTTGACTGGCATCATCTTGTGACTGAATAATACTAGTAAATTATTACACTTCAGATGTATTGTGTTTAATGTTTAGTTTTGTGGAAAGTAACCGTTTAATAACTGACAATTTACATCTAGCCAATTGTTTTTGCAGAATGAATGTTCTTTGGTCTCAACAGTCTTATACTGAGTACAGTATAAGCCTGTCTGGCTTTATTCTGCTAGAACAACCGGCTGGATGTACATTATCCCTTACAATTACATCACTACATAATATTTCAGGCCGAAAACTTAAAACTGAGACTGAAACAAAAATAAACAATATTTTGTCTCCCCTATGTTAACAGGGGAAATATTCATTCTCAACTACAAATAAATAATTAGATAAGCCCTTAATGCTTTGCTGGACCCTTTTTTTTTTTTTTTATTCTCTGGCTGAGATTGATGATTGACTCCGCCAAACATAATTGTTGTTGGAAATACCTGTCATTGACTTCTTTGGGTCCTTTAAAGATGTGATGCCTGGCGATGTGAAAAGAGCTGAGCATTGGACTCTTTTATAGTTTTGTTATGTTTGTTTCATTTTTTTTTTTTACTTCCAACATTGCTACACTACATTACACATCCATGCATGCATCTAACTCAACACCACTAAGTCCTAAATGCTACATTTACTTTTTTTTTTTTTTTCTTCATTTTGCTTAAATAGTTTCTTTAATAGGGCAGCACGGTGGCTCAGTGGTTAGCACTGTCACCTCACAGCAAGAAGGTTGCTGGTTCGAGTCCCGGCTGGTCTAGTTGGCATTTTTATGTGGAGTTTGTATGTTCTCCCAGTGTTTGTGTGGGTTTCCTCTGGGTGCTCCGGTTTCCCCCACAGTCCAAAGGTAAGCGGTATAGGTGAATTGAATAAACTAAATTGGCCGTAGTGTATGAGTGAGTGTGTGTGAATGAGTGTATGGGTGTTTCACAGTACCGGGTTGCGGCTGGAAGGGCATCCGCTGCGTAAAACATATGCTGGAATAGTTGGCGGTTCATTCCACTGTGACAACCCCTGATAAATAAGAGACTAAGCCGAAGGAAAATGAATGAATGAGTTTCTTAAATAAATCATGTATTTTAGCTTCCTTGGGTGTCCCTTTTTTTGCCGAGTCTCTTTTTGAGCCATGGGGTGTAACAAACGGTGGCTCATCCTACAAATCTTGTCCTGGGGATACAGTAGAGCTCAAATCACAAGATTCAAAAGTCACTTATAGATAATGTTCTCCTACCGTATACAATCCTACAAAACAGCCAACCTCCCACTACAGTTTCTCTTTAGTACCCAGTCTGAGTGGATTTTCTTCTCTTCCCGATAATGTCATCTATCCTGTGAACATCTCACCAGAAGTGACACATCTATATCAGGATGTTGTTGTTGTTGGCCGTGCTTCCTTCTTTAGCATGGCAATACGACTCATAGATTTCAGTGCTCACAACGCTGTCTAAACGTTTAAACGGGGTTGTCAGATGGAAAGCCCATAAGCACTACTAAATGGGTAATGGGTAATAAAGTCTCATGGAAGTGACTCCATATACTCGACTTCCTCCAGGCGCTTTTTAACACTTAGCAGAAGCACAGTAAACCGTTGATGACACTCTGGTTATTATCCACAATAATGACAACCAAGATCTAACCGCGAGGTACAAATGTGCAAATGGAGAATAAAGTTTTGGATTCCGATTACTTTGGATGCAAACTCAAATGTGAGTTTAAGGAAGGGAGTTTTAGCCTTGGCCTAAAGGAAGGTGTTCATGGGCCCTGGTGGATCCGATCAGTGGGGTTGGTGGGGGGTCGGTTGGCACAATTGAATATCAGTGAAAGTGCAATTTCGTTCATGAAATATTCATCAGCAGTATTGGAAGGAATGTACAAGTGTTGGATGATTTATACTCTGAAGGAAAATGGTAATACAACTCCCAGCATGTCTGCGGCACCCCAGAGGAAAGTATCATTTTGGTACAAAACGAAGGCTTTTCATTGATTATGCTTAAAGCTGGCGAACTTCAAAAAGGCTGGCTTATATGTGGAGGCAAGATATGAATTTACATCAGCTTGCAAGTAGTTTTCCAATATATACTATTTTATCTCAAGCAAATTGTGAGCTTTTCATTTTCTTGTTAGGGGAACCAAGAAACTGGAAAGTATAGTGAATTATAGTGGTTTAAAAATTCAAGCACAGATCATTTCTGCGAAAGAGAAGAGAAATGGACTGCAGTTACATTTTATATGAAAGCCGCATCAATGAAGTCGAGCAGAATAACTATAATTAAATGCACAAACACTGTTTGAGGCTGTTTATGGTGGAAAAATTACTTGCAGGAAGAAAGATGAAATGTGTTTTGAGTCCTTTCACGGCCACAGCGAAGCATTAAAAACAGCCAAGATGTATTTAAAAATGGATTCACTTTCAATCCATGAGTAAGAATTTCAAAATGATAAAGACGGATTTAATGATTAAGTCACACATAGTGTATAATTAAGCACACAGATATTGTTTACACCAGTTATGATGAAAAGAATTCTGACAGGTTTTAATGAAAGGATATATTTTTTTGAGATGCACAAGTGAAAAATACAAAGAAGGGAAATGTTTTTGATTTATTTTCCTGCCATAACCAAGAGTTAAAAACAAACAAAACTTATTAAAATATTGATTTCCTCTCACCTCGCGAGTAGGAATATGAAAAGCAATAGGATAAAGAATCATTTACTCATTAACATTCAATAAATTCACACAGAATAACTGTAATTAAATGCACAAACGTTATTTAAGCCATTTTTTGAAAACAGTAAATGATTTAAAACCATAGTTTTGAAACATTTAATTCACTTTCAATGTTAGAATTTGAAAGGTAACATGATAAATAATGTATTTGTTATTTGTAAAGTCTATAAAATTACAAATAATAATAATAATAAAATTGTTATGGATGTGATGGAAATAATCATGACAGGTACATGTGGTATAAAAGCTTTTATTTCTTTATTAATTTTTTTATGTAACGTCTAAAAACAAGAAGGAATGTATGTTTTAATTTCACAACCAGATATTAAAACAAACTAAATCTATGCAAGAATTTACTTTTACCTTGTAAGGAACATATGAAAAGCATTTAAAAAAAATTATTTATGATTCTAAATGCACAATTCTTGATTATGACGGCAGCGGTTATAAAATACAATACAAAATACAAAATCAATAATCAAAATAGTCTAAATGTCACTTTCAAATCTTGACTTTCTCATTGAAAAGGAATGAGCTAAAAGCCAGTGAAGTACTTTTCCTGTCATTGTCACGTATGGAATAATTCATAAATATATTTATGAATGTGTTGGCTTTCAAATAATGTGTTGGTAATAAGATGGTTGATTGATTGACCTGGCAGTTAGTGTTAGTTAGTTACTTTATGTTAGTTAGTTTTCTAGTTAGTTCGTTACTTTATGTTAGTTAGTTACTTTGTTAGTTAGTTAGTATTATTATTATTATTATTATTATTATTATTATCATTATTATTATTACAGATGGAATGAATAAACCAATATAAGTAGCTCAGCATGAACATTATTATGTTTCTGTACTCACTATTCTGCGAAAATCCTTTCACAGTTCCTCATCCTTTGCTACTGAAAAAGCGTAGCACATTTATCAGCAGTAATGTCCACATTATAAACAGACCATGATTGCACGCACTATAGCATTAAGCTGGCCAATGAAATGAACAGACACGAAGGAAGACACAAATATATGAAGCTAGCGCAGCATACTGCAGTATAAACACCATTATTGCACAAAGCCCCGCAAGTGCCATTTCCACTTCCACAGTAAGTCAGAGTCTGATGTCCGTCGAGGTTGAGTCACAGCTCCTTAGAGTCAAAGTAAATGAGAGTGAGCTGCACTTTAATACAAATAAGACTGATGTCCATGGACACAAGCGGTGGACTAAGGCGGTTTTATATCACTCTGAAATGCACAGTTCAGCGTAAATGCAGGACACGCGCTTGTAATGGTTCCTGGTCTTTAAAACGCCCATAAAAGCACATTTAAAAACCAGTTGTTTGGGTAAACCATAAACGTTATTAACTTGTATGTTAAGATGTATACACAATTCTTGAAATGGCTCATGGTGTTGAAGTGTTGCGTGAAGTTAATAATTTAAAAACAGGCTTTAAGCTTAGCAAGGAATAAAATCAAGAATTAAACTGCAGGCGAATGACTAAATGCAAAAACACTGTGTGAAATAAGCAGGGAAGTGTGTTTAAGAATTAAAACAAAATAAGGAATTTAGGTAATTTTTTTTTGTTTGAGCTCAAATAAAATGGTAACACTTGGGGTATTTTCACTTTTAAATTCTTAATAGCTTCCATAATTGGCATTAATTGGCATTGGCATTATTAGTATTTTTCAAAGCATATATTATTGTCTAATTTTGCATGACCATATTCTACATCCCTTAATCCTATCCCAAACCTAAACGTATCCACTATAACAACCATCTAATCTAATCTAACTGATAATAAGCAGTAAATTTGGTGAATTTACTGAGGCAAGTTATTGTAGTAATAACACTTTAATATCAGGTTTCATTAGTTAATGTTAGCTAATATACTTACTAACATTTCATTGACATTTCTGTGTGGAGTTTGTTCTCCACGTGTTCGCGTGGGTTTCCTCCGGGTGCTCCGGTTTCCCCCACAAGTGCAAAGACGTGGTATAGGTGAATTGGGTAAGCTAAATTGTCTGTAGTGTATGTGTGTAAATGAGTGTGTATGGGTGTTTCCCAGTGATGGGTTGCAGCTGGAAGGGCATCCGCTGCGTAAAACATATGCTGGATAAGTTGTCGGTTCATTCCGCTGTGGCGACCCCTGATTAATAAAGGGACTAAGCCAAAAAGAAAATGAATGAATGAACGGTCAATCTCATGTGAGTGACAGGTGTGAGTCATGCCTTCACGCTATTAAACGTCATCACAAAGAGAGGAGTTATTATTGAAGAGAGAAAAATAAGTTTTGATCAAAGATAGTTCAAGGCCATACTCTATATAATAATAATAATAATAATAATAATAATGAGTATAAATAAATCATTTAAAATGAACTGCAATATTCCATAATAATAATAAATAATAATAATAATAATAATAAAAACAACAACAACAACAACAACAACAATAATAATACTTTACAATAACAGTACATGAATAATGATGTGTTAATATGCAAACTAAATTTTACTTCACTATGAACTAATGACAAGCTAAGGCATGCGCTAATCATGATCTAACTTCACCTACAACATGAGTCACATGAGTTCATGTGTGAATAACGGCTACCTTAATTACTTGTTAGTACATGATTGTTTGTTAATTAATGTTTTAATTATCACAGTAATTTATGCTTAATTTAACCATCATGAACTCATGATATGTTCATGTATAATTATATCGTGACTTTACTTGGAGGGGCACATCATCATAAACTCAATTATTTATTACTCATGAATTCCTTATGCACATGCGTCTAGTGTGTTTACCCTGAATAACAATAGAAAAGTGTTCTGTCAACATCAACATGAACAGTTTAAACACAGGAGTTCATGAGTAGTTAAGGATGAGTTAATGGTGATGTGCCGTTTCAAGTAAAGTCACAACATAATTATACAATAACAGCTCGAGTTAAAGCTTGGTTACATTTAGCTTAAATTTAAATATTAATTAATACATTAATTATCAACATGTACTAACATGATAATAATAATAATAATAATTAAAATGAAAAACTGAAACTGTGCCTTTTGATAAGAATAACTAGTTCTATAACATGTTCATCTCATAATGATCTGCATGAATTGGAACCTAATAAAGTCAGATTGGATCTTGTGAATGAAAGTAATATTTGTTTTACGTTTCGACGACAAGGCTTGTATTAAATTAGAACGAGTCGATACTACAAATGCCGTGAAAAGAGGGCACCGGGGTGATCTATTGTAAGAAAGCCCTTGAGTGAGAAAGCTACGACAATATTTCACTGGAGCGTGAGATAAGTGTTTGCTCTCGAGGCCCTCTTTCACTGTGCATCAGCTAAAATGCTCCGCAGATGCGATAAGCTACTTAAGTGCTATCAATGCTCAGCCCTGCTCCCATTTTCTCAATGCACCATGAGATCTTCTAACAACAAAGGGCCCGATACACCCTCAATCACTGCAATAGACGCCAACAAAAACTCAGCAGAGCCTTCACTCGGGGGAGCCATCACTGTCCATCAGACGCCCTCAGCTCAGTTTATCATTACCCCCTACAATTTATAAAGCTAATGTGGCGCATCTGCTGCTCAATGCTTATTTAGCTCCTTTTAGCGCATCCCATCACACCGAGCAAATGACTACATCACAGGTAGGGTTTAAAAAGGCACGCTGTAATCTGCTCCAGTTATCCGAAGAGCCCATTATGGACTGTACGCCACACAGGTCAGTTGCCTTTGATTACACCGAGGGAAAAACCAACCCCCACTCTTATTATGGCTATAATTCCAAAAAAAGAGCTGTAGGATTGGATGTGCCAGCTATATAAAGTTATGATGGATCTACAAATAAGACTTTTACTCAGTCACACAAATATTGCCATAGGCAAGGAGAAAACACTAGGCAGGGCGCCGTTTGCCCGTGATTCATGTGTCCCCGGGGCCTCGGTTTGAGTTGAGCTGATTTGTATGTGTGTTTGTTCACAGAGCTCTGCAGAGGAGCATGCTGGGCTTTTTTTCTTCACTGGTTTGCATGTTGGTGAAGATCAGTAGATCTCGGCATGACGTAACCCTGGAGGCTATATGCAAAAGATACCAAAAAAAAAAAAAATTATAAAAAAAAAAAAAAACTCCAGAGCTTATTAGGGCGATTTCAGAATGGACGTTTTAAAAGTTGCATTGTAAGCTTAGTTGACAGCAGTCCTTTATGCTTCTTAAAGGAGCTTGGTTTTGTTTTGGAGGTCCACTATAAAAGGTTTACTTAAGGTCAAAACACATATTTTGTGATAAGCTTCACATCATCTCATTTTTCAAAGAGCCTCAAACATTTGCTTTGTTTGTTTCTAAACCCTTTCTACGATCTTGCTCTTTTCTGATTGGTCAGATGCTCTGATTGGTCTACTGCTTATAGCACCTCTCACAAACAAAACACCCATTACCATATCTGTATTAATACTTTCAGTGATTGTGTCACAATGGTGTCAGTTTTACCATTTCAGTTAGAGCCCGAGTCTATTGATAAAACAGCATTAACAATTCTATGTCCATCAGGGTCAGAAATTATGATGGCTTGAAGCAAAAATGCCACCAAAAATTCAGGATAAGAGAACAAAAATAAATGTCCCTACAAATAAAATATATCTATTATTAGATGTCACAATGGGGTTGGGGATCCAAACACAGCTGAAAAAAGTGATTACAAAACAAACATGGTAACCAAGATAAGGCAAAAGGGTAAACCAAAGAACAGGCAAAAGTCAGGGCAGACAGCAAATGATGCCAAAACAAAGAACTAGAGACTTTAAAGGCTTTGAAGCTTGTATGTATGTATGTATGTATGTATGTATAAGTGTATATATATATATATATATATATATATATATATATATATATATATATATATATATATATATATATATATTAAAAAAACATCTCGTAATTTACAAGAGCTTGAATTGTTTTACTATAACCATGTGATTAGTGACGTCCGAAGCTTATTTTATTTTTACAACTACGTGACTGCTTCTTATTTCGATTCAAATGTTTACAAATATGTGACACAGGGCATAGCCTTGCAGGTTAGTAAGGTGTATTGTGAGAGGTTAGAAGCATAATTTACATACATATTCATACTACTGCAAAGCATTGCACTGGTCCCAGTTCAAAATACTTTAAGCACTACATTTACATTTATTCATTTAGAAGACGCTTTTATTCAAAGTGACTTACAAGTGAAAATACAATTAGCACTTCAAATCATCAGAGAGTAGCAGTATATAAATGCTATGACATCTAAGTCGAGCATACGGAAAAAAGAAGAGAGTGTGTCCTACATGTTGTTTATCAAGCCCACTCACCTGTGTGGAGCACACTCAGAATTGTACAGTGTTTTCCGAGAAGTATGGGGTGCTTAGAAGATGATGTCTGGTGCATATGGAGAGGAAAAGAGTGTTACCCACAGGCGTGAAGCACACTAAGTATTGCAAGATGCTTTTCCAGAAACATGGAGTGTTGATAAGAAAGTGTCTGGTGCATACGGAGAAGCACAAAGCCAGCATAATAAAAATATGCCATCTAGGCAAACTGTTGGCTACACATTATTATAACCATAATACTGTGAAAGTGTGTCTGTTTTCTTGGAGTGTGCACCTTCATTTGTTTACTTTCTCTATTCATAGGTTTTATTTGTTTGCATACAAGAACAATGTTATTTTTATAATGTTGAGTTACTAGTATGTAATAAAGCAGATTGTCATGTATTTAATCTATTGATTCATTAATCAATCATTTATCTGATCATTATCTATTCATTCATGTTTGCCACTAAGATTAATGCATTGGTATATTGCAAAACATTTTTACCACAACAGCGCTTTACCACTTTCTCCAGCAGAGGTCCTAAGTGAGCTCTGATTTGAAAAGCTTTGAGTAATTAACCTTTTTCCCAATACAATTAATTCATTAAAAATAAAAAAATTAGAGCGTTCAAAAAGTTCAGAAAGCTTCACTTCGCCATCACAACAAAGAAAAGTTCAAGATCAGAAAACAGGTAACAAACAAACACAGCAATGTCCATTACAGCTAAACAAGGCTACTAATGAAACTGTGGCTGTTTCCGAAAATTTTCCCTACACCTTCATTCTCTATTCTCTACTTTTGTCCAATATAGTTCATTTAAAGGAGTGATTAAAGAGGAGTGAGTTAATTCGAACACTGGAAGTGCACTGGAAGGCATGCAGTACTGTTGGAAAAACAAATGCTGTCAAGTAGTAATTTTATTTTATGTCATGCATACAAACGTTAATTTAACAATTAAATAATAATTGGTTTAGAAACTTACACTGATAGGATTTCACTGTGGATGCCATCTTCAGATGTGGGAATTAATTTAGCATGCAAAATCTCACAGTGCATTATGGGTATGTTCAAGCCGTTGAGTGTACTAATAATTGCAGCACATTATGGGATTGATTGAGTGTACTCGAGAAGATCCACTATGGTTTCGGACATCACTACAAATGGCTGTGCCCTCAAATAGTACACTGTTTAAGGGGGCAATTTTGGATAGAGTCTGTGTGTGAGCTGTTTAAATAGTCTAGGTAAGGGGGAACAGGTGGAGCGATAATTAGTGCAGTGGGTTATGGGAAATGGGGTCTAGGTGAACTGCAGTGCTATAGAGCTGGTTGGTACTCTAGTGACCTTGACAGTATTACTGCCATTGTATTTGTAAAGAAAAACTGAAAATACTGTCCAAATAGATACATTTTTATTTGTTTTGTTTTGTTTTGTTTGTTTGATTGTAACTGGGGCGTCACTGTGGCGCAGTGAGTAGCACGTTCGCCTCACAGCAAGAAGGTCGCTGGTTTGAGCCTCGGCTGGGTCAGTTGGCATTTCTGTGTGGAGTTTGCATGTTCTCCCCGTGTTCGCGTGGGTTTCCTCCGGGTGCTCCGGTTTCCCCCACAAGTCCAAAAACATGTGGTATAGGTGAATTGGGTAGGCTAAATTGTCCGTAGTGAATGAGTGTGTATGGATGTTTCCCAATGATGGGTTGCAGCTGGAAGGGCATCCGCTACATAAAACATATGCTGGATAAGTTGGCGGTTCATTCCGCTGTGGCGACCCCAGATTAATAAAGGGACTAAGCCGAAAAGAAAATGAATGTGAATGTGAAAACAGAAACAATAAACAAATTGAATCAAATAAACTACCACTATACCTTAAACAAAACCCAAATTAAACCCAATGGCTGTATAGTTGTTTAGATTACTATATTTAGAGCACTATGTTTAGGATACTATGTTTGGAATACTATTATTTTAAGTATATATACTAATATAATATAATATAATATAATATAATAACTCATATGTGTATTATTTATCACTTATTGTTACCTATTTACTTATTCAGTTATTTATATTATCTAATTATATTATCTAATCGAATTATCTAATAAATCTAATTATCTAATCAATTTAATTCCACTATAGCTATTCACAGTCAAATGACGTCCTTCTTTCCAGGTTAATAAGCCCAGTTCACAGTTGAAACAAAATAAAATGAAAATACAATTCAATTATTTTACACAAAAACCTTTGTACTCTTTTTTTTTTTTTTTTTTTCAAAACACTTCAAATAAAATAAAACAAAATTCAATGACAATTTCTTAATGAAATACTCAACAGAAACAATTTAGCTCCTGACAATAACGGTCCTAGGCGCAGATATCCCAAATGTGACAGAAGTTCAGTATTCTCTATACTTCTTGGTGTCCGTTCAGAAACAAAACCCAGTTCCACGCAATGAAAAACTTTTGCAAAATCCGTTCATTCGCATCAGTATCAGTAAAAATGAAGTGTGTGTGGACTGTGAAACTTGTAGTGTATTTGTGTGACTACCACTTTTCCAAACGGGAATCGTTGACCAGGTTCGCTGAACACAGGGTTGGCTCGCCAGTTTCCACCAACTTGAACTTCTTACAGGAAGTGGAAACAACTAACTCCAGCACTCCACTCAATTCCTCATCCAGAATCGCGACAGACAATAGATCTCAGGAGCAGCAGATGAAATAAAATAAATTAAAATAGAACAGGAGGAAAAGAGGAAAAAAAAAACAACAACCAAGAAAATGACAAGGATTCGAAACCAATCCTAGATGAAGTAAAGAAAAGTCAGAATTCCTCGATTTACGGCAAACAAATCAGATGAATTTGCTCCTTGGATTTAGCACAGTACAATCGGTACTAGATGCAAACTTTTCTCTGATAACGCCACAAACACTTTTCTCAGGTAGCAATTTTCGATATCCATATATCAATTATCTAATCATTCTTACTTTTCGAAAACTTATCTCGGGAATCGTGCTAGCTCACTGTTGCTCGTTCGGTGCTTGTTTCACTCCATAGATATCATTAGATGTCGCCTACCCTGTTGTTGTCTATTGGAAGGAATGCGTCAATAGAGCCGCCATTTTAGTACAGGGTAGCGCT
>CAIGQV010019951.1:4587375-4623868 GCA_903798115.1 Danio jaintianensis | reverse complement strand
ATTTTTCATCACTTTTCTACGTCGATGGATAAGTGACGGCACAGCCATTGCCGACAAAGTGTGTGTTTGTGTGCATGGAAATGTATTATCCTCCCTCCCTGTTAAATTTGATCTAATCCGTGTCCTAAAACACATCCCCTCTCCTACTTTCACTTCTCATTCTAACGGAGGGAGCGATTCGTTTGTGAATGAATCCCCGTTATGAACGACTCGTTCACTTAGCCGACAATAATACAAGTTTGTAGCAAATTATTTTTCTATGTGTTATAATATATTTCTCTTTTCTACTTGCAGGTTAATGTGGTTCTAGTAACCTGGGTTGAACAATACAGACATGTAAACACCTTAATCAAACTATTACCGTCATGTAGGACTTTTCACTGTGTTTTGCGACAGTATATTCCATACACATGTTTGACGTTATTCTCTGCACCTACCGAGACAGTAAAGGACCACAGACACACACACATCGTGAAATGCGGAGTTGTTGTTTTTTTCATTCTGCGTGCGGTATCAAATTCCATTTAAACAACACTCTTCCACCTGTCCTTACTCCATACTCGAAGCACATACCTCAGTTTGTCACAGGGGCATGAATGAAATGTTTCTGAATGAAAGTGAAACTGCCGAACTGCAGTTAAAGTCGAAAAATTCTAAACGAAACACCGGACATTACATAAAACATCCGGAGGAAACGTGGATAGCGCGGTGATGCAATGATGTTAATGGATCTATGTGCTATAACATGTAGAACGGAATCATGAAAGGAACATTCAAAAAGCAGCATGTAAACACCTTAATCATATTATTGTCTTATTCAGATTAAGGCAAATAATTCGATTACTGATGTTCATGTAAACGTAGTCAGCATGCAATGTTTGTTAGTGCATTTTAAAAGCCTTTATAAAGATTATTGTCAGTTTGTACAACTGTGTGCTTTTCTTCATAAGACATACAATATTTACTCACTGTTATTGTTCAGCTGCAGAACTCAAGTTTAGACATGTTGTCCATTGTATATTTTTACTCGCTTTTGCAAATTCTCTTACTGTTGTGTCACACACACGCATAATTGCCTGTCCATTTAAAATAATAAAAATAAATCTGTGCCTTATCGCAACATTTTCATAACATTTTAAAGAGGGGGAAGTAAATAAATGACTAACAGAAATGAAGCAGATTGAAGCATCTTCAAAGTGGATCAGAAGCTTTTGTAAGAACATAATACGCTGGTACGGACTGAGTGTTTTTGGATGAAAATGCCATTTTCTGTAGTGTAGTTCTGTAAAATCACTGGTGACTTGCTTTGGCAATTCAGAATTGTTTATTTGTTACTAGGAGAAAATAACTTTATTTATTATGCAAATTAATCGTTAAAACTTTGCAGACCTTTTACATTCACAAGCATCTACATCACACACTGCATGAAAGGTAATGTTTGAAGCAGCATAATAGGGGCACTTTAAATTTAGAGAATGTATCTTTTGTTTAGCTTAAAAGTTAATTGAAACAGATTCAGAAGCTGAATTATGAACTTGTGACTAAAACTGGTTTGAATTACCTTCGTTAGAAACCTAAACAAGCTGAATGAACTGGGAAAAACAAAAAGTGACATTCAGAGAGAACATCAGAAAAGGAACCTGTCATGCTTTGTTGCTCATAATGAGGTAAATGTGCTGCGCACCCAAAGGTTAATTAAGTCTGAGAATGACACTTTTGTTTCTTCAAAGAAGAGCTAGGCTGACTCATGTACTATAATTACATAGTGAAATATCAAAGCCTCATGCCCTTGAGCTATGCTGCAACCCTGTTGACATAAAGGACGGAAAGGGGGCATGTATAGCCATCATCATTTCAGCTATAGTCTGATTGCCTATAAAGCTGCTTTAATGCTTTAAATGTAATGCACATCACTCTGAAGCAATATCACACAAGCAACATCAATAGTTCAGTAGGAAAATATGTAAATAACATATGTGTAATATGTAAATATATATATATATATAAAGATTGTCAGATGGTTTTCTGTGAAGATTGCGTCACAGTTACAAGGATCCATATTGTGTGTGGAAAGGTAAGAAAAGTACAGATCTGACAGTTCATTACAAAAATAAGCTTTACAAATAGCTCAAAAATGTTTTGGTAGCCCCACTGGAAATTACAACAGCTTTGGGATTTTTGCAGTATTGTGACCAAAATGTTTAAGACTTTTTAAAATCTGATTTTAAGGCAACTTAATGTATGGTTTAACCACTCTGTTAAAGGAATAGAACACCCAAAAATGAAAATCTACCCATAATTTGTTCACCCTCAAGCCATCCTTGGTGTATATGACTTTTTTTCTGAAAGATGAACACAATTGGAGTGATTTTAAATTCTATAATGGTGTTGGATAATGGCTTTTATTTTGAAGGCATATAAATCCATTGTAAAACTAACCCATACACCGCAAGGGGGTTAATGCGTGTCTTATGAAGCGGATGGATGTGTTTTTGTAACAGAAACATTTCAATCACTGACTTTCGGTGGCGACTGGACCCATGTAATGCGAGACAGATTGGTAAACACATGAATGCGGAATTGTATGTGTAATATACTTTATATAGTTATAAAGTAAAGCCAAGCCAAGTAGTGTTCTTGTTCATCGTTGTCTTCTGTGGTTCCTTCGAGATATGCTTATTCCTAGAGCTTGAATAGGTTTTACCTCATACGTCAGTTGTACATAATGTGCATTTAGATGCTGCCAAAAGTCACTGATTGGTGTTTATAATAAAAAAATAATAATTTCTTCTGTTACAAAAACACATTGATCTGCTTCATAAGAGATGCATTAACCCCCTGTTGGTGTATTAATTTGACTATGGGTTAATGCACTTTTAGAAGCTTCAAATTAAAAGCCACTATCCAACACCATTATACAGAATGGAAGACCCAGAATAGGATAATAATAATAATAATAATCATTCATTCATTCATTCATTTTCTTTTCAGCTTAGTCCCTTTATTAATCTGGGGTCGCCACAGCGGAATGAACCGCCAACTTATCCAGCATATGTTTTACGCAGGGGATGCCCTTCCAGCTGCAACCCATCACTGGGAAACACACTCATTCACACACATACACTACGGACAATTTAGCCTACCCAATTCACCTATACCACATGTTTTTGGACTGTGGGGGAAACCGGAGCACCCGGAGGAAACCCACGCGAACACGGGGAGAACATGCAAACTCCACACAGAAACGCCAACTGACCCAGCCGAGGCTCGAACCAGCGACCTTCTTGCTGTGAGGCGAACGTGCTACCCACTGCGCCACCGTGACGCCATAATAATCATAATAATAATAATAATAATAATAATAAAAAACTCCAACTTTGTTTGTCTGACAAACAGAAAAAGTCATATACATTGAGGATGCTTTGAGGGTGAGTAAATTATGCGTTTTATGGTGTGTGAATAGGGTAACCTTCAGAAACAGTCACTCTAAAATCCCCCACAATTACTAATTGATAGATTTCAGTGTATAATTGTATTTTGTGTCCTTTGAGAGCAGATGAGCCGTTGTTGTTTTTTACAGCACAAAAAAACAAGCCTGGTCAGATGTACTGTAAAACTGTTATGACTTCACAATTACCAACGCTCATAAATAACAATGCAGTGGCCTCCGTACAATCAGATTTAATCAGCAACCTTCATCCACATCTACAATCTGCATAGCTGTTTGTGAGAGAAAACCTTTTTGAAGAAGCTGAATGGGCAAGCTGTGAAACATATGGTCAAGAGGCCTGAGACCATTTCTGCTTCACTTCAATATTTCATAAAACCACAGTGCATTTTGGGTAATTGATGCAAGGCTGTTAATAAGCGAGCAGGGTAGGGTTGTAAACACAGCTGGACACTTCAGATGATCAGGCCTCGCTGGGACACCCGTTATAAAATTAGATGCAATTCAGAACACAAGAAATGAAAAAAAGAAGAAGAAAATTGTAAATGCGCGCAAAGTGCTGGAGTAAAAAGCTTAATTCTCTCAGGAGCACAAATGTGTACTAGATATGTCTACGTGACATCTGGAGTAGGGATGCATGACGTTACATTATTATATTTTAATCTCTCTGCTAAATACTTCATTGTGTGTCAGTACAAAGCCATTTTGCATCATCAAATGCAATACAAGAATTAGATTGCATGTTTAGTGACTAAAAGGTCTGCTCTTTCCTCTGTTCTGGGATGGCGTCTTCTGAAAACAGTTCACAAAGTGCACAAAAAGAACAATAACAAGTCTCTTGAGTGAGTGAAAATACTGAGGGAGTATAAAAAGAAGAAGAAAAAAAGATGTTATTGTTCACAGCTTATAGCATTTTTAAAGACTGATCATATTTGAAACTTTGCATAAACATTTTTGAGACTCAAATTAAATAGTTTTAAATAACACACATAATTGTGCATAGTTACACTATTTTAGTCAGTTTTTTTTTATTGCCAGTGTGCCGTCATTTAAAATCTTTTAAAGGAACTCCTTCAAAACATTAATAATATAATAGCACTGTATTATGAATCTTTTGAGTTCGAGGAAATCGTAATTTGAGTTTGAGGAAAGCATAATCTAAACTACTTATGATTTTTCTTCCCAATATAATTAAATATGTGTTATTATAAATGCTAAATTATTCATTCATTTTCCTTCGGCTTAGTCTCTTATTTATCAGGGGTCGCCACAGTGGAATGAACCGCCAACTATTCTGGCATATGTTTTACGCAGCAAATGCCCTTCCAGCCACAACCCAGTACTGGGAAACACCCATACACTCTCACATTCACACACACACTCACTATGGCCAATTTTGTTTACCCAATGCACCTATACCGCATGTGTTTGGACTGTGGGGGAAACCGGAGCACCTGGAGGAAACCCACACGAACATGGGGAGAACATGCAAACTCCACACAGAAATGCCAACTGGCCCAGCCGGGACTCGAACCAGCAACCTTCTTGCTGTGAGGCGACAGTGCTAACCTTTATAGTGCCAGTTTTATAATAAAATTATAATTATGCAGTCCATTGTAGAATAAACAATTAAAAAATAATGCTTTACTCAAAAACCCATAATAATTCCAGAAAACCTGAGAATTTTGTTATGGTGTTTTATTTTTTTTTTTTCTATATATGTTCATTGTTTAATCCAAAAAGTAACTCTTGGGGAAAAAAATACTATAGTAATTTATAGCAAATATGACAGTGCTTTTGAATCATACTATAATAAAGTACTTTAGTTAACCTGCCATTTTGTATATCTATATATAGGAATCCTATAGATCCTATGGTAACACAACAACTAGTAATATAAACAAATGACCCTGTATTTTTCTACATATGGTATATTATACTATAAACCCAAATCACAAAAATTTGAGACAGTTGGTTTTAATTTTTTTTATTAACACGTATTCCAATTTTGGTTCTTGCAACACACAAATACCTGAAATACCTCCAAAAATTGCTGAAATAGTGATTCATTTGACCACAGTACACATGTCCACTGTGTGATGGTCCATCCCAGATGCCTCTGATCCAAGAGAAGTTGATGGCGCTTTGGGACACTGTTGACATAGGGCTTCCTTTTGGCACAGTACAGTTTAAACTGGCATTTGTGGATGTAACTACGTATTGTGGTAATTGACAAATGTTTGAAGACTGAAATCTTAGGAAATCATACGAATTAGCCACTAAACTGATAAAACATAAAATAGTAATAGTTTCCTCATGAGATTAGGCTGAAAGAAAATCACAACTGCACCAACACATTTGGCAAAAATGTATTATTGTACAATGTTATCCACCGCGTCTGGATTTTTCACATAGAGCAAAATGATTAAATCATAAGGCTAAGCATTTATTTCATTTCTCCTTCTTTGAAAGCACAGGCTCATCATGATTTTGGCAGGCAATCCAATGCCAAACCCTCTAGCACAATGCATAATTCTGCTTCAAATTTATCTGATATTGAAGACAACAGCAACCAACCGTTGAGGGGAATATCAAACTCCCTTCTCTTGTTTCACATTCATGTCTGTGTTTCCTCTTTATCTGACAAAATTCTGCTCATTGTACTTTTTTTGGTTCTTCCTCCAATGTTGAGACTTTCGATAAGCACATGGTGATTTCTCCAGGACATTAATTGACTCGCAGCAGCTAATTAAATGTAGGTTGTAAGGTTGCGATAACTGTGTAATAGCAGGGGAATGTGAAGAAGACACTGAAAATTGCTCAGCTAAAATTAGATCAGATTAGATGTTCAACGCACTGTCTGAAGGGAAATCGCTTTTAAAGTGTTTTGATGAACAGATGGTGACATTGAGAGTGAAAATGCATTACAACCTTGTGTGTACAGTCCTTGACATGAGTTTCACAGTTTAATGCATGTGTTTGCTTAAACGTTGCTTGTGGATTTGGTGGATCTTACTTTCTACAGTCATTTCATTGGTTTAATAACTGATAACCGCAATAACTGCGACAAGAAGGTCGCTGGTTCGAGTCCCGGCTGGACCAGTTGGCATTTCTGTGTGGAGTAATGTGGAGTATAAAACATATGCCGGAATTCTATACATTTCATTTGTATGTATGTATGTATGTATGTATGTATGTATGTATGTATGTATGTATTTATTTATTTATTTATTTGTTTGTTTGTTTGTTTGTTTGTTTGTTTGTTTGTTTGTTTGTTTGTTTGTTTGTTTATTTATTTCTGTTGTTGAATCCACTCATTCAGTCTCACAATGTACTGCAATTAGAATGTACAACGAACATATACTTAAAGGGATAGTTCACCCAAAAAATCATTAACTCACCCTTGACTTGATCCAAACCAGTTTATTGGTAGATTGGTAGAAACCAAGATATTTCGAAGAATGTTGGAAAACTGTAACCATTGAATTCCATGGTATTTATTACTCCTACTATATATGCCAATGGTTAATTGTTTGCAACACTCTTCGCCTACATGACTCACAAAAACGAAGCAGTCCACAAGAGTTGTTTGCTCGGACTATGTTTAAATTGGCTATATTTATTTTCATTTTTTATTTATATGGTATTTTTATGTAATTACAATGATGCGCCCCTGCTGTAAATCAGTTGAGGAAACTGATAAGGATTTTCTCAGGATGGCAATGGGCTATATGCACAGCTAGTGTTTTTCAGCCAACGATAAACTTCCTGTGAAAGGTTAATGTGACTATTTTCAATTCCATATGGTTCCTTTTACAGCATCAATGTTGTAATGTAATTAAAATGCAATCAGGTAAATAGACTTAAGCATTCATTTAGTTGTTCAAGCGTAAAACGAGATGAAAGACTGTGTAAATGCAAGCGCCGTCAGTAGCAGCAGGCTAGTGCAGAAACTCCATTGAAAATGGGTAAAATTAATTTTCATATTTTAAAGACATGGCGAGGAAAAATGGAATTGAATACAATGTTTCTTGTCCAGTCTGAGACCCACTTTATATCATATATCTATCAGGCAGTGAAGATCACTGATTTTTAAAGAAATCAGATCTTAAACTTGGCGATTTTGTAATGAAAAGTCAGTTCACCGGAAGCGCTTAAGCTGGCTGACTGAAAATAAAAAGTCTATGTGCATATACCCCATTGCTACCTCCTGCCACCCTAATAGATCCACCTCTGATTGAGAGTGCAATTTATGATGCAACCATTCATACAGGAATATATCACAAGCTGCAATTTAAACAGTTTTTTTTTTGTTTTATTTTATTTATTTTCCTTTGGCTTAATCTCATTTTCAGAGGTTGCCACAGCAGAATGAACCGCCAACTATTCCAGCATATGTTTTACGCAGCGGATGCCCTTTCAGCCACAACCCAATACTGGGAAACATCCATACACTCTCACATTCACACACACACACACACTCATACACTACGGCCAATTTAGTTTAATCAATTCACCTATAGCGCATGTCTTTGGACTGTGGGGGACTAGTGCGGTGGCCACAATATATTTAAATCTACCAACATCTGTTGTCATGATTTCTGTCATGATTTCTGTAATGACTTATAGTAAGAAAAAATTTAAAAAAATCTGTTGCATAACTTCAGCTAATAGAAATGCTATAATTTCACGAAAGTATTTTGTAAATATTTAGAAAAAAAATGACAAAATTTTGCTGCATAAATACCCAGCACATGCAAATACACAAACACACACACGCACACAAAAAAAACACAAATGGATAGATACAAACAGTACAAAAGTACACTTGGAACAATCCTCAGATTTGCTCAGATGAGATTTCAGAACTGAAACTAACAATTGCATTAAGAAATAAAATGTTTGTGCATAAAAATTGTTGGATATATGTCCACATATAGAGTTAGATCATAGTTAGGTTTCTGTCTCATCCAAACAAAACATCATCAACTTAAATGCCATATCTTTATTTTTTCAAACAGCTGATGGAGCTCAGTACCCAACATAATAGAAAGAAAATTCTGAGAAACTGACCTGAATGTCTGGCAAGCATTACATAAATGAAAGAAAACTCAGATCCGACAACATCATAGCAATTGTGCAAGTTCCAAGTGATGATTCTTCAGAGTAATCAAGCCAGGTAATAATCCATTTAAGTTTGCAGTAAAGAGTTCATCCCTTTTATAAGGCTGCTAATTACAAGGATGTGAGTGGGAGCATTTTAATTAATGAAAATATGAATGTAATTATAGCCATAGAATGTGTCAGTAGCATGCACAAGCAATCTTAGCTTTGTCTCTATATCAACAGCTGTGGTGGCACGCTTGAGAAAAAGCATATTACACATTAACTTGGGGTCAAGAGGAATATGGAACATTTTCTACTTCTTTATATTATGGATGTCTCTGCAGCAATTAGCTTTTTCATGCATTACTTAAAATTACAGAAGACAAAAAAAGTGTTTTTCTGCGATAAAATTGTGTACGTTTATTTTGTATTTATATCATTTTCTGTTTTCATACATTATTTTCTGTATTGGGAAAAAGTCATTTACAGTTTGCAATCAGCATTTAGAATCATGCTAACCTCTCTAGCGGTTTCCTTTTACGTTTTTTTACATAACATATACTGAGATTGCAACACTTAAAGCAATAAAGTGAAAAAGAAATATGCGTTTAAAGCTGGTTTATAGATGCCAGGCCTGGCCAGATGTTTTCTGCAGAGTGCTGTCTGTCAGTCAGAATGGGAGCTTGCACGAGCAATTAAGGGAAATAGTGCAGGTAAGAAGCGTTTACTGGCAGATGATACTTTACCTCAACGGAACATGCTAGACATATGGATTAAAAAAGCTGCAGTGACAGTGAAAAAATGTTACTCATGGAGCTGCAGATGGAGGCTTAGAGTACTCTACACTAAGAAGGCTTAGTCAAACAGATCACGGATTTAACTTGGAGATTTTCAATACACATGAAAATAGACTGGGATTTCCAGCTCTTTCCAGAGTGAGATTTCACACTATTTTCAGAAAGCTAAACTGGAAATGAGACGAAGTGTCATTTTACTTGCTAATTGAACATCTAAAATTTAAATTAGTAGAAAAGCTTCTTTTTCAGCAAAAGGTCAACCATTTCGGCAAAAACAGTCAGAAGAAGGATTTTTTTTTTTTTTTGTAATTGTTGGTTCATAATCATATTGCCATGGTCTTCAGAGTCTGACTATAAAGTCTGGTTTCTTAATTATAAGAATAAGAATAGTTTGTTCCAAACTAACTCTATATTTAAACACTCTGCACTACATTAAAAAAAAAAATACGACTTTTAAGATTTCAGGATTCACTAAGTGGTAAAAATATAGAAAAACTTCCAATTTAGACTGTGCCTTAAAAATTCATGACAATGGGAAACTACAAGATACCCCAGTAAGCCAAGCCATACAGATCAGTATCTTGTCTTGGATTTATTACATCTATTAGAATATAAACTGTGGGTGATTTGTATCTTGCAAGATCAAGCTGAAGCAACACTACACATGCACTAAAGGAATGGTTATCCAAATTGGGCTTCTAATAAAAACAAGAAATGATGGGGAGACATAGGTTAAACTACAACAATCAACCATGAGGGTGGACTGTTTATGTGGTCATTCCTTATGATCCAAAGATAAATTCTGTGTACTTTAAATGTACACTATGAACAAAACAACAACAACAACAACAACAACAAAAACATAACATTTACAGTAAAAACTGGCATCTGTGGTTCCCTGAACTTTTCACCTGGAAATAAGGTGCAAACATTTCTTTATTTATGGTAAACTACCTTATTTCATTTATTTATACAATGTTAAAAAAACAACAAGTATTAAAATCTACACTGTACCTTTGTAATGCACAGACAAAAACATCAAAATAAAGTGGTGATGATGAGAAAGTCACTTGATAAATCAAAGCTCATACCAAAACACCGTCCCAAACACCTGACATTTTATATCAAAGTTGATATTTAGCCGCACCATATTGGTGTTTCGTAAAATCTAGTTTTTTATGAGGTGGGTTGTTAGCCCAACGCTCAACCCCCAATCTGGAGGACCAGGACATACACACATACAACACGGACAATTTAGCTTACTCAATTCACCTAGAGCACATGATTTTGCACTGTGGGGGAAACCGGAGCACCTGGAGGAAACCCACGTGAACACGGGGAGAACATGCAAACTCCACACAGAAATGCCAACTGACCCAGCTGGGGCTCAAACCAGCGACCTTCTTGCCCACTGAGCCCGACAGTAAGACACATGATAAAAAAGATGAAATGCAATAAAAATTATTTATCAAAATTAGATATAACATAAAATTGTAATGTAGATAATGGAGAAAAAAAATTAAATGATCCGTAGTAACGTCAACATAAATTTTCTTATTTTGTTCTTATTATTTTTAGTGTTTATACAACTGAACATGGTATTTGGATGAGCACAGAAACATATAGTTGTTTATTTGATTTTGTACATTTTATAACTTGAAATGAAACAAAGTTATAAATCTAAAATATTTAGAAAGTTATGAAAGCCTCCTATTTACTTAAAATCTGATAACAACATTTCCCCACTGGGGTCAATTTGACCTCATGACTTAAAATCTAGAACATAATTTTTGTAAAAGTTTTGTGTCAAGAAATGCATGTCTAATCTTGGTAACTTAAACATTCCAGACGTTAAACATTGAAAAATAGGAGGGTTATCTTTGTTCGTGATTGTCTAACACATAGTCTAGGTGAAAAAGCAGAGAAAAACATAATTTTGATTGGATACTGAGGTTTTGAAATTGACAAAAGATTTCATAAACATTTTTCACATACACTTTATTTTTTAAGATTCTGTATGTAATTATTTTTGACCATACAAAAGCATAAATTGATATGCTTGCAGATATTTAGGAAACATGTAGAGTTGTGGTTTTTCTCTGAAAACAGTGTTATAAAACCTTTGATTATATTGGAATGTCTTTTTTATTTATTTTATTATTATTCATTTGTTTGTACTGTGTGATGCCCTCTGCTAATATATCCAATAGTATTTAATCAATCCAGGTTGCCAGTTGCTTCAAAATAAAGCATATTTCAGCTTTGCAAGACAGATCTGGGTCAGAGATGACAAATTCTACCTGACCATAAATGACTAGCCACCCTTTAAGCTTTGCAAATGTATACATTAGTTGATCAACTTAAAATGTAAGTTAAAGGGATAGTTCACCCAATAATTTAATTTTGCTTACCCTCAAGTGATTTCAAACCTTTATGAGTTTCGTTCTCCTGTTGAACACAATAAGATATTTTGAAGAAAGCTGAAAACCTCTAACCATTGATTTCCATAGCAGAAAAAAACAAATATGGAAATCAATGGTTACCGCTTCCTTTAAAATACCTTCTTTATTCAAATATGATGACAGAACTTACATTTTTGGGTGAATTATCCCCTATGGGTGAGCTGTGCTTCCACAACTGATCTAAAATAATAATTATATCGTTCACTTTAATGGTTCTCCATGAATATTTTTTTTGTCACAACAACAACATCATGTTTGTAGTCAGTTAACATCAGAACACCAGAAAAAAACTTAAACATCCTCTATGAAACTCCTGACATAATCGAACTGTCTAACAGACACAGATCTAACAGATGTGTGCTGTCACCTCTGCTGTCAAATACGGTAACGTTGTGACTGGAATAAGCCCTACATCTGTCATCTGACTTCTGAATCCAAATAGGCAACTGATAAGTTTGTGAACTGAGCATGAGAAAAACAAGATGGGACAGAGACATGTGACTGACTAATAACTGCCATGAGAGAGCTTTTATCCAACACAGTTTTCCCTCAGTGCCTTTCAGCCAACACTGACAGCATCAATCAGTGCCATCATAAAATCACTCATGAGCCACATTTGCTTTTACTGCCTCAAAACACTGAAATGGAAATTCTTTTTCATTGTATTTTATTGTTTTGTTTTTGTTCAAAAATTGAGTTTTGTGTTGTAGAGCTCAAGGTTTACAAATGGTTTGTCTACATTTGTTTAATTTGACTATTATAATAATTTGATAATAATATAATAATTTGACTATTATAACTACATTCAGTGGTATTAAGTAGCAAGTTCAACTCAAATTACTGCTGACTATTACTTTACATGTATTTTTTTTTATTATTTGTACTTTTACTTCAGTACATTTTTTAATGCTGAATCAGTATTTTACTGTGTATTTTACTTGTTTCAACCTGCAGTCACTACTGTCTCAAGTTTTATTATATTGTTTACAGTGATTGTCTGTATCAGTCCTGTGAGTCATGTCCAATCAAACCGCGCATAGTAAAATTGCATCAGACAGAATGACCTCAAGACACAGATGCTTTATACTGTAAATACAGCCAATATGTACAGCGTGGAAACTAAATTAAAAGTGTCCAAAAAGATCCCAAATTTTTACATGAGACATATAGATGAAGGATGCAGACTGTATGATGACTGAAATAGCTAAATGGCCTAAAACAATAACCAAATGCACTACAGAATGTTACGTTTCAAATATATGCACAAATTGCATGTATTCTGTCAGTGCTGCGTGAGCTTGCTTTGTGGCGCCAACTGTTGGACACTCTTAGCTTGTTAGTCATGACTCAAAGTGCATAACCTGAGCATTAACATATCGTCACATGCTAGATTTCCCCCTTAGGTTACACAGATGTAAACACACTTACCTGCTTTCTGTCACCTTATTATATATATTAATGCAATGTGTTTTCACAGTACATTAGTGTCACATTTTGAATTTATAGTCCATGACTGGAAAAGAAAATTAACTTACACTTAGGAACACCTTTAAAAGAAAATGGCACTGATGTAAGCTACTTTTTTAATTTGTAAGGTATAAGGTATTGTCACAGCATAAAACTTTTCAAAGGGTTACTTTTTACTCATATTTTGAGTAGTAATTATTTTACTCTATGTGCATTACATTCTTAGGCAGGTAATGGCGCTTTTACTTGAGTATGATTTTTCAGTACTCTTTCCTCCATTGACAATATCTAGCAAAACAGGCGACAACGTTGTCAAATTAATCCTCATTCATAGAGATCTGTGAAACTGACCAAAACACTGTATTTTGCATGTATAAATAACCTTGCAAAAATAGTGTCCTGTAGTCAACCATTGTTTTATTGATTGTTAAATACTCACATGTGACTATAGTCTGAACATGGTATGCAAATGATGCCATCATTGTAGCATACACATATAATAATCAAATTGCTAAATTTAGCTTTAGTTGCTAAATGTAAAGAAAATTGTTAAGGTTTTCAGTACCTCTTGGTATAGATAGAACATGAAAAAAGATAATATAGATACATCTTTAAGAATGCTTACGTACACAAATAAATTAAATTAATTCGTCTCTGTCCCTAATTTATGAGGGGGTCACCACAGCGGAATGAACCACAAAAAAAAAAAAAACACACTCATGTAACTGCATTTTTTATTTATTTTTTACTCTTACAACATGTGTTACTCTTACAACATTATGCACAAAACATAAGATATGCTTTGTCAGTCACAATGTGAAGAAAACTGCCCAAAATCCCCTTAACGTTACTGTACTGTCATGGTTGCTCACTCACAAAAGCACGGATCACAGGAATAATCAAAAACACATACACCAGGAACTGGAAACATCAACCCACAGGCAGGACAAGGAGTTGTGACAATACAATACCGGACAAAGGACTAAACTAAACCCAGGGGTACAAATACACAAGACATGATAAAAACAGATTACAAACGGGTATGACACAGGTGGAACTACTGAAACTAACGAAATGGCGGGAAAACTGAACAAAGAAATCACATGACATAACAGAAAGCACATGGAACACATGACAGGTAAACAAAGGATCGTGACATGTACATCACAACCTGCAGATTTTTTTATGAATAAGATTTGATAAGATAATGTGTATTTTATTGGTTATTGTAGTACCATTAAATGTCTACCATCACATGTTATGAATGATTAAATTTACACCAGTTAAGTAATTAACTGTTCATTCCATTTACATTTAACAACAATTTACATTTTCACATTTTTCAAGGATGGACTAATGTTTCTTGACATAGTAATTACAGACAATACTACCTTCATATTTGTGGATGTGAAATGAAGATGTAAAATAAGCTAAATATGAACAAAAGCAGGCACTCTGATACTATTCATTTATTCATTCATACTTTAGGAACTATGTGTGAGTGTCAGATATAAGGATGTAGCATTTGAGTTTGTTTTCTTTTGTGAATTGTGTGGCTTGGTAATTCTCCATCTGGTTTTATCTGACAGAAACCTGAGGTGAGAGCAGAGCAGTAAGAGATGAGGACTGGCACAGCGAGGTTTTGCTGAACAAACAAATACAGCCTGATTCCGCCACTATTCCTGGGAGGAAATGCAACCAGTCGACAACTGGCACAAAGCAAAGGATAAGAAAGAGAAAAATGGATTTGTGATGTTAACCATGTGGCTCACTGACTGGCTGCTGAGACTTATTCATTTGTGTGCAACTGCATCCAATAAAGGCCATAAGACAAATGTTTATTAGGAGATCGATAGACATTCATCACTTTAACAGATGTTATGTTATTGATTAAAAAGAATAGAAAACAAATGTTCACAAATGTATCAAGACTATTTCTCTAGCAGACATGACTACTCTGACAGAAGGAGTGCCGATGAAAATGGCACTAACAAATATTTTCTCTTGAATACATTGTAAAAGGGGTGTACATTTTTCTGTCGGAATTCTTATATCACAGTTAATATGCAGACACAACTTTAAACCATTCTTAAAGTGACTGTCAAAAACTTTAACTTAAAACATTTATTTATTTGTTTATTCCTTTGTTTGTCTGTTGTCTTTGTGCATTTTGGGGGTATATTACACATTTAACAACATAACTTTCTGTTAAACTGATGTAATATGATATATTCATTCATTCATTTCGGCTTAGTCCCTTTATTAATCTGGGGTCGCCACAGCGGAATGAACCGCCAACTTATCCAGCATATGTTTTACGCAAGCGGATGCCCTTCCAGCTGCAACCCATCACTGGGAAACATCCATGCACACTCATTCACACACATACACTATGGACAATTTAGCTTACCCAATTCACTATACCACATGTCTTTGGATTGGTGGGGGAAACCGGAGCACCCGGAGGAAACCCACGTGAACACAGGGAGAACATGCAAACTCCACACAGAAATGCCAGCTGACCCAGCAAAGGCTCGAACCAGCGACCTTCTTGCTGTGAGGCGATCGTGCTATACCCTCTGCGCCACCGTGACGCTTAATATGATATATCAATGGAGTAAATAAATAGCTATTTGTACTTGCATGCCACAATTGTAGTAGCAGGAGGTGTTTTTACAATAGAGGAACTTTTTCCTAGTTCCTAGAACTACTGAACTAGCACCTACACTAAAAAAAAAAAAAGATTAATTTGATTTACTCCATTTTTTGAAGGTAAGTACTTATAAACAATTTATATGGGCTGAATTTAAACAAATTATATTTGGTAATATTCAACTTACTTTGTTTGCTTAAATTCAGCCCAAATCAATAGTTTGCAACCACTTACCTTAAAAAAAATTGTAAATCCAAGTGAAAAAGTATACACACAATGCATCACATAACGGTATGATGCATGAGTGTGCTCCATGCAGGTGAGTTGGCTTGACAGCCACCTGTAGGACACACTCCTCTTGTCTTAATGCACCAGACATTTCATTAGAAACACTCATATGCTTGTTTATTTAACTGCTATTTTCATTTATAGCACTTCTTTTTCTTTGTTTTCTATTTCCACCTGGGGATACTCATCTCGAGGCCTCTAGAGATTGAGCAGCGCCATTGATATGATCCAAGTCCTGTGAAGAGATGACGCCAACCATAGAAATCTCCATAACCCTGGACCAGGCCATATCCTGAGCAGATGCTGTGGCGGTCATGGAGGAGTGGAGAGCATGAGACTTATTCCTGAAAGACTACAGTGACAGACGAGTCTCCGCATTGATCCCGTGGGCCAGCCTGTACACCCGCCGGTGACCTACTCACACCTACAGCTTTTCCATGTTGGACGTCCAGCATTCTCCAGCCTCCGGCGCCTAGACTGCTGCTCTACACAAGAAGTTTGGCCAGAGGAGAAATTGTCGTGCCCAACTGAGCCTGGTTTCTCTCAAGGTTTTTTTTCCTTCACTTTCGTCACTTGGTGAAGTTTGTTCCTCGCCACTGTCGCCACTGGCTTGCTTGGTTTGGGAATTGTGCAGCTGCGCATCGATGGATTTGCTCTTTGTGTTTGGTCTTTCAGCAGTGAAAATTAAACCACACTGAACTGAACAACATAGGCTCATTCTGAAAACGTAGCCCTATATACATTTCTGGAGATCGTGAATTATGTATCCAGAAGTACGTATGGCTGCATTTCATTTTTTTAAATGAACGCTTACGGGGCGGTATGGCGCCTTTCCTTTTCGCGCTTAACAGCTGACGGCTTACCTCCGTATGGACGGCTTTCCAGCTGTTATCAGTTTGTCCAGTTAGCTCACCATGTACGTCTGTGGACTTGAGACGCAGAGAGAAGATGACCATGACGACGGGGTTCGAGTCCGATGAAGAACGGTGGGGCAAGACAAAAACAAAAGCCATAAAATAAACAAATAAAAAACAGGGTGAGAATGTGGTAAAAATCAGACTAGGGCTTTTCTTTTTCTGAATTGCTTTTTAAATTTGTCGGTTGAATTTAGGGAAGTGGGTGAGCGGGTCAATCTGTGCTTTTTAAAATACTATTTGGTTGGGTTTAGGGAAGGGGGAGGGTGGGTCAGTCGATTGGTCAGTCAGTCAAACAGTCAGTCGACAGCGGCCTCTGCTGGATTTACGAGAGAACAGCAGGCGCGAATGGCACTCGCGAGAAATTTGAGATCTCAAAAGCGTACACATCGGCCTCTCGTGGATTCGCGAAAACAAAAAACTGCAAAAAAAAAACTTACCTCCTAGGACTTCAACTCTAAAAACTGGACTGACACAGTTTCAATTTCAATTTACTAGAACTTCTATGTTAAGCTGCTTTGACACAATCTACATTGTAAAAGCGATATAGAAATAAAGATGAATTGAGTTAAATCCAGTGAATCATTTTTTTTTCAGTGTAGGGTGCAGGAATTTGGAACAGTTTTTATTATAGAAATATACTTTGGGGAAACTAAATCTCCATGAACTTATGTTAGTTCCTTTTTCACAGTAGGGTCTAAGGTGGAGCAAGTAGGAACTACTAGTGATGTACTGTAAGTGTGTGCTGACTGGGTGAATGAATGTCATCTGAAACACTGGCAAAGTGAGTAAAGAGATTTTAAAGTGGTACAAGACAAGCATATACTTAGACTAGTATAATTTATCTGTAAATATGTACTTTTCTCAGTCTCACTAGCACTACAAATTATCATAGCTGAATTAGACTTTCTTTTTCCTTTTTTACTGCATAAATTAACTACATTTCATCTCTGATATCACAACACACAAAAAACACAGCTATTGAATAAGTATTTGTTCCATTCAGTGTCTGACAATAGTTGTGGAGAAACTACTTTACCTTCTACTTTACCTTAAGTTTCTTTACATTAAGAGTATCTCCTTTGCTTTTTGAAAAGTTACATGCACAAACAAACAGCATTGTCGAAACAATTTCTGTTTACACTAAAAATAAAAATGCTGTATTATGCATGACAAAATGCATGGTCGGTAGTTTTCAAATACTCTGAAAACCCTGCAAATACTTTCCAACCAGTTATCAAAACTGTTTCAACCCATTTGTGTTTTCAGGCCCCATAAATGCCATAAATTGGCTAAAGCATTAAAAAAAGTTTTAGGCCATTTAGAGCCTAAATCGTGATTCAGCCTCTTGCATTTATCTCATGAGCAAACTCTTGAACTAAATGATCTTAATAGAGTATGACTCAGTATACACTTTTGCCCATAGCTGATGATTTATTTCAGTTTTTTCCTAACCAGAGCACTCCATTATGACACATGACACTTTTATCTTTTCTAAAGCACCACAAGTCTCAAACTCTTTAAAAGTCAATTGGGCAAATACTGCCAGTAATTAGTGTCTAAGCTTCTGAACAATAACCTTTAGTTGCTGCATTTCTTGAGAGCTTTTCCCTTTTTATCAGGCTTCCCCTTTTATCAGGAAATATTTCAGTTACTTATATTACCAGCATCCCACAAAGGAGGGAATGCAGCCGTTATGTTGTAACTGATGAATTGGGGACTTGCTTAGGAGACTAATCACTCTGAGTTTGTAAGAAAAGGGGCCAATTAACATCGGCAAGTGGAATCTGCATACGAGACCATTCTCATAAATATGGGTATTTAGGAAGATTGTGGCCATTCACTTGTTCAGGATTTTGCTTAGGAGCCAAGCAAGAGGTCACCATTCAGCTGGCAGTTCAAGGGTTGTGGTCTGCATACTCGCCTTTAGAAAATGAGGGTTACATACAGTATGCAAGTAAGATGTACCTTTTCAGTCAGTCTCTACACATTATGCAGTGATCAACTGCTATGGAGTCCCTATGGAAAGCACCACAACAACCGAACCCCTTACGAATTTGGGCCAATGTATGCAAGTAGCATGAGCATATCAACAATAGTAATGTTTGTTTCGTTATTAATGTATCTATTTATTTATTTTTATACTGTTAAAAGTCATTTATTATCACTACTAATGACTGTGTTTGAAACAAAATAACATCAGCAGTTGAGAAAGCACTTTTAATCTGCCTACGAGTTCCACGGCCGGGACCCATAACAGATTCATGGAGGTTCCACCGAGTCAAATATCCAGAGTGTGAGGCTAGTGCTGGGATCCAGACTTCACGGCTAAGAGACGACAACAGGGTTGCGTGTGACTTGTGACAGCTGCTGATGTCCTAAGAGAGTCAAAAGGGACCAAGCTGAGAGGAAGGCGGCGCATCACTAGAGGGTCGTGAGTAGGTCTGAAGCTGGACAAGATGGCGGACGAGAGGAAAAGACTCGTCTGGAACATAAAGAAGAGCCTACACATGTTGAATGTACATGAACTGGGGCATATTGCTGACAGCATTACTCCAGTTGCAGGTTTGATTCCAACTACTATTGCCAAGGATGATGAGGAAAGCTGTTTGAATTTAATCCTTTCCTATATGCAGAGTGACAGTTTACTTAAACTGGAAGATAAAGGACTCACACAATTACTAACATTAAGAGACATGATTAATGAATTGAGTGAGAGTCGTGTGAACAATACTGTGAGTGACCCATCTGTTTTTATTGAAAATGAATTTGATGCACATACACACACACAGGCATCCCCTATACACAGACACACAGGTTCTACTGCCACACTAACACACACACACAGTTAAATGAATATCAGAAACTACTCGCTAGTTATGAGGAGTTAGGGAAAAAGCTGTCAGAGTACAAGATTACACAGACAGAAGATAAAATGATACAGACTACAAGACAGTTTCCTTATCCTGAATACTTACCACGACAACAGAGAGAAAGCATGATGAGTCCATGAGACTTTCCATATCTACCACATAAAGAGTTCAAGATACATGTTGGTCAAATAGGTGATAGTGCTTCAGACATCGGCTATAATAACCTATGCAAACAAATTGATGAAGGCATCAAGATAAATTACTCAGAGAGTGAGATCATTCAGGCTGTCCTGCTGATAGTTAAACCAGGACAGTTCAAGGAAATGCTCATCAATAAAGACGATCTAACTGTAACAGAGCTTAAAAGTTTCCTACAATCACATTTAAGTGAAAAAGGCAGTAGTGAGCTTTTTCAGGAATTAATGAGTACAAGACAACGAGAACATGAAACTCCACAATAGTTTCTATATCGTGTAATTGGCCTAAAACAAAAAGTAATTTTTGCATCCAAACAGAGCAACACTCACATTAAATATGAGCCACGAACAGTTCAGAATGTGTTCCTGCGTACCATTCATCAAGGTTTTCTTCCCAAGTACAGTGGCATTAGAAGTGAACTGAAACCTTTGCTCACAGATCACACAGTAACCGATGAAGCACTGCTGAAACAAGTGAAAAGATCTCAAGCGAGGAAAGTGAACGCCAATGCCGATTAGGTCAAGCCATACAGCGAAGACAGACTCAAGCTCACAGTGCACAAATTGACTCAGAGTCTAACAAGGGTGAATCAAACTCCAAAATGCAAAAAAAAAAAAAGCAAGATAAAGACCATACAAGAACTAAGCGCTCAAGTAAAAGCTTTAAAAAGTACAATTGACAATTTGAAACAAGCTAAAGAACCATGTCACTGCTCTGTACAGATGGGAATTGGTTCTCATGTTATACACAGACCAATGTTAGGGAGAAGAGGAGGGCCATACGGGTGTCCAAGGTGTATAGAGTAGGATAACAGCTCATGCAATCATTGCTTTATCTGTGGAGAAAAAGGGCACAGGGCTATTGGTTGTGGTAAAAGGACAAGGGGTACCAGGAATATGTACCAGCCTGCTGAGCTAAGATCATCAACTGGAGGAAGGTCACCAGAGAACGGAGCTTGTGAAGCCAATGCAAACAGTGCAGCCTGCTCTTACATGTCTAGAAAGACAAACTCAACACAGAACAGAGTAGTAGAGCTAATTGGAAGCAAATGTTTGTTAAAGTGCAACATCAATGGTTATGCTGTAACTGCCCTACTTGACACAGGTGCTCAGGTCAGTATTATTGATCAAGCTTGGAAAAGAACATACTTACCTGATCAGCACTTGCGACCTCTGAGCGACTTAATTGGGTCCAAACCTCTCCATGTCTTGGCTGTTAATGGAGACGTATTACCATTCGATGGGTGGGTTGAGGCTACAGTAAAAATGGAGCGACCTCTCCTGGGATTTAATGTCATTGAACAATTGGTCAAAGGACAGACAAGTGGTGCAAGTGTTCTTACAACAATTGCTACCCTGCTAATGGGAGCCATGGAGATTGGAGATGATCAGGCTGAAGTGATCGTAAACATTATACAGACACAAAAGCCATCTTGTGACACTTAGGCCATTGTCAAAGTTGGATGTCAGGATGTTGTTATTCCTTCAGGTCAACTGGCACATGTAAAATGTCAAATACCTGTAGATTTTGACTTGTTAGAGCCCACCATCTTGTTCGAGTCTAATGTAGACAACCCACAGCTTGAACGACTTGACATTGGAGATGGATTACTGGAAGTCTGTGGAAAACAAAGGCCGTTTATTAACATTCCAATAGGAAACCATTCCAGTTGCGACATTACCTTACCACGACGAATGACAATCGGTAGCATACAGTCCATTAAGAAAATTGTGGAGACCGACCAAATAACAGAACCAGTCCATGTGGAAGTTAACAGTGCAGAGATACAAGGAGGAACTGACAGCAACAGGATTACAGTACCAGATCATTGGGACCCATCTGTGGATTTAAGTCACTTGACTGAGGAGCAACAGAGTATAGCAAAGAGGAAGTTATACGAAGAGTCTGGGGCATTTGCACGTGATGACGAAGACGTGGGTTGTGTCCCAAGTTTGCAGATGCCTATCAACCTGATTGACAACATTCCTGTCCAGAGAGCATACTCCTCAGTTCCCAAGCCACTACATAAAGAAGTTAAAGAGTACATCCAAGATCTCTTGGCCAGAGGTTGGATTGTGAAGTCAAAGTCCCCTTACTCTGCACCGGTAGTTTGCGTCAGAAAGAAGGATGGAACACTTTGACTTTGTGTTGATTATAGACTACTTAACAAGAAAACTGTTCCTGACAGGCATTCAAGACCTTACTGACAGATTGGGAGGGTATAGATGGTTCTCGATTTTAGATCAAGGAAAAGCTTATCATCAAGGCTTTATTGCAGAGGGATCACGACATCTGACTGCTTTCATTACTCCTTGGGGCCTTTATGAGTGGGTACGCATTCCGTTTGGCTTAACTAATGCACCTGCTGCCTTTCAACGAAGTATGGAGGAGATGCTGGACTCCCTGCGGGATGAATGCTGTATCCCATACCTCGACGATATCTTATGCTACGCAAAAACTTTTGAAGAACATGTGGAAGGACTACGGAAGGTGTTGCAAGCTTTACAGAGACATGGAGTTAAGCTAAGACCAACCAAGTGCGAGATGTTCAAAAAAGAAGTAAGATACGTTGGGCGACTGGTCAGTGCTGAAGGAGTCAGGATAGACCCTAAAGATTTGGACGCCATACAAGCCCTGAAAGCAAAGAAACCTACCACAGTTGGAGAAGTCCGAAGGATGTTAGGATTTCTCAGTTACTATAGATCTTATGTTCAGGATTTCTCTCGCATTGCCAAGCCGATATATGATCTTTTGCAAGTGAAACGAGGGACAGAGCCTATCAAAACAAAATCTAAGGCAGATGGAAAAAAGAATGTTCAACTACCATCACGAACACCTATTGAGTGGAAGGAAGAACATGAAAAGATACTGTGCAAACTAGTTGAAGCTTTGACTACTCCACCTATCCTTGCGTATCCTGATTTTGACCTGCCTTTCACACTTCATACAGACGCCTCAGAAAAGGGACTTGGAGCTGTACTTTATCAACGGCAAGTTGGAAAAATGAGAGTCATCGGATATGGATCAAGGACATTGACACCGGCAGAACAGAATTACAGACTCCATTCAGGGAAACTGAATTCCTTGCACTTAAGTGGGCAATCTGTGAAAAGTTTCGGGACTATCTATTTTATGCCCCACACTTCACAGTTTATACAGACAACAACCCTCTGACCTACATAATGAGTACTGCCAAACTTAACGCTGTGGGGTATAGATGGGTTGGAGAACTGTCGGATTTGAGGTTTGATATTAAGTACAGACCTGGGAAGGTGTATGTGGATGCGGACATTCTTTCCCGGTGCCCACTGAACATCAACCAGTACATCACAGAGTGCACAGAAGAGTTGTCTAGTGAGATTCTCAAAACCACATGGGAGGGCGCTAAGGCTGCTGAACAAAAAGATGTTGCTTGGGTCGCTGCTCTTAACCAGGCTCAAGAAGAACAGCTGGAGAGTGATGCTGGTGAAGTCTTAGGAAAGCTAAGTCATAATGAACTGCAGAAGGCACAGAGACTGGACCCAGCTATTGGTGAGATTATTAGGATAAAAGAGTCCAATGCAAGCCTCACTAATGACATGAGGCACAGAGCTAGTGGACCTGTGAAGAAACTAACGCACGAATGGTCAAGACTACACTTGGACGATGGATTATTGTACAGGAAAACTGAGCAACGACGTCAATTTGTTCTACCAGCTCGATATAAGCAGTTAGTATTCCAACACTTACATGATGACATGGGTCACGTGGGAGTAGAGAGAGTAGTAAACCTAGCAAGAGAGCGATTCTTTTGGCCATTCATGAAGAAAGACATCGAGACATATGTTACACGAAAATGTCCTTGCATCAAACAGAAAAAAACAGCATTACACGAGAGAGCTTCAATGGGTAGTAAAAGTACTAGCTCCCCATTTGAATTAGTATCAATAGACTATCTCCATTTGGAACGTAGCAGAGGGGGTTATGAATATATACTAGTCCTGGTGGATCATTTTACAAGATTTGCTCAGGCATATGCAACTAAAAATACGTCTGGAAGAACAGCAGCAGAAAGAATTTTCAACGACTTCATTCCACGGTTTGGATTTCCAACTAAACCACATCACGACCAGGGTAGAGAATTTGAGAATGACCTCTTCAAAACCTTGCGCCAACTGTCAGGAATGAGCCATTCAAGAACTTCTCCATATCACCCTCAGGGCAATCCTGCTGAGAGGTTTAACAGAACACTACTCCAGATGATGAGAACAGTGGCAGAGAAGGAAAAGGAAAAATGGAAGGAACATTTACCACAGATTGTGCATGCGTACAATTGCACACGACATGAAGCTACAGGATACTCACCGTTTTACTTACTCTATGGACGACACCCACGACTACCCATTGATCTTGTGTTCAAAGTGACTAATGAAGAGAAAAGTAATGATCCAAGAGGATATGTTAAACAGTGGGCAAAACGAATGGCAGAAGCTTACAGAATCGCTTCAGAGAACAGTAAGAACTCCAGTGCCCGAGGAAAATTGTACTATGATAGAAAGTCCAGAGGAGTTGTCCTTCAGCCTGGTGACAGAGTATTCATGAGAAACCTAAATGAGAGAGGTGGACCAGGAAAACTGAGATCATATTGGGAGCAAACTGTGTACATTGTTAAGGAGCAAATAAATAATGGACCAGTGTACCGAGTGGTTGCAGAGACAGACAGCTCAAAATCAAGAGTTTTGCACAGGAATCTGCTGCATCAAGTTAATGACTTACCAGTAGAAGTCCCAGAGGAAGCATCTAAACAGAGAACCAAGAGAAATCAAACAAAACCAAATGATGAGACAAGATCACCCTTTGAGTCTGATAGTGATGAGAAGCAGGATGAGAACTACTATTGGTTAAGGGTACGACAAACACAAGATAACAACCAAAGACTCATCAATAACCAACCAGCTGAGGAACCTACCTGTGATCCTCCACGACGACGATACCATATGCAACCTGAAAGAGAAAGACAAAGACATTGGACAGAAACCCTGAGAACACAACCTAGAGAGAACAAGAAACCTCCCTGTGATCCTTTGCGACAACAATCTGGTGAACAACCTGAAAAAGAAAGATTAGGAAAACGGACAGAGATTCGGGGAGAACAACCTATAGAAAATGGGAGGCTTACCTGTAATCTTCCTTATGAGAATGAACTTACTTGTGAAAAATAACAAATTACATGGGCAGAGACACTGGTAGGACAATCTGAAAAAAAGAGGAACAGGTTGAGAGAGAATGTAGTCAGATAGATAAATATGAAACACCTAAGCAAGAGCTTCTCAAAATATCTACCTTGAGTTCAGAGGAAACTGACCAAACAAGCCAAGTCCGAAGATCCACACGTGACAGAAGACCCACATCTAGATTAACTTATGAAATGCTAGGTCAGCCAGAAATTGAGTTATACCCGACAGTAAACAGTTTAGAGACTTACGAGATTAATCAGACACCACATTGGGGGTTACCATCCTACCAAACTACACCATATCACATTACACCTTATATTAGTACTTCATATTCCCTCCTTACACCACAAGTCACATTTCCATTTTGGGTAGCTCCTATGACAGTAGGTTACTAAAAGATTAAGGATAAAAGGTGTTATGATGAGAGAATATACTGCCAAGAGCCATCTTTTCTTTGTTGGGGAGTGTGTGATACACCATTGTGTATCCACAATAGTAATGTTTGTTTCATTATTAATGTATCTACCTATCTATCTATCTATCTATCTATCTATCTATCTATCTATCTATTTATTTATTTATTTATTTATTTATATACTGTTAAAAGTCATTTATTATCACTACTAATGACTGTGTTTGAAACAAAATAACATCAGCAGTTGAGAAAGCATGTGCTGTGGGTTACCATGGCGATGCTCATTGTGTTTACTTCAGATGCAACTAAGCTGTGCCTGGGAAAAGACACTGAAGTCTCAATGTGATTTTGTTTCTCCTGATAATTCAGGCACTTTTAATCTGCCTACGAGTTCCACGGCCGGGACCCGTAACACATACAAGCACCACTAAATGCATTACCTGTCCATCCCATGTGGCCCAAATAACCAAATTTGGAAAGTTTTAATAACTTAGGTGCAGGTCATGACAACTTAACCTAGCTAAGCTAAGGCTAGGGACTTTGTGTTTACGTTGAAAGTTATGTTTACAGTGCTGAAAGGGAAGGACACTGCTAAGACCACAATCTATCCAAGAGGGGAGACACTGTGGCATGAAATCCTGACAAAGCACCTTTAAGCTTGAAGGCTGTTTGGTGAACTGAATCATGTAGCCAAGACATATCGTCCAAAATGAGCCAACTGGACAGCACTGGCTATGCCGACAGACCCAATAAAAGTGGAACAAACAGAACAATCACAGACGTGCCAACGTGGTGCAGTGAGAAAGAGTGAGACATTGCAACCTTAAGATGAGGAGAAGAGCATAGTAACACTCTTCAATGACTCTCAGGTTTCCTTGGAGGAGCCAGAGTCATGAAAGAAAGGAGCCCTTACTCTACAAGCAACCTTCTGCTTCTGGGTGAGGAGGCAGCGTGTGACTCACTGGTTCCACCTGGGGTATCACATCCACAGACCCTAGGGAGTTCCTTCACAGCCTCCAACATCCAACTTGGTGGAGGAGCTGGCTGCTGGACCTAAAAAATGTGAGTATACACCAATAAATTAACCCTCTTACTGGTGATTTGTGCCTTGTACGTGTGATTCTCTACTTAGGTAATAATAATGTGCATTTTGCTCAATGGAAAATAGTTTCACCTCTTGGAAAACCCATTTCTTCTCCTGACAGAACCTGTGTAGTCCAGACCTATTTAGACCATATGTAGTGCTTCCCTGATAGGGCCGGCTTATATGCATGTTTGCCACAGTATCTCCCCTCTTGGATAGATTGTGGTCTTAACAGCGTTCTTCTCTTTCGGGACTGTATGCTTTCCCAACGTACTGTCATATTTAAACACAAAATCCCTAGCCTTAGCTTAGCTTGGTAAACTCATTACAACTTGCACCTAAAATATTAAAACCTCACATATTTAACAATTTGGGCCAGACAGGGTATTCTCACGCTACATACTTGAAAATATTACCCCAAACTCATAGTTGGTTCAGTGATTGTGGTGCTTTCCATAGGAACCCCAATCCATCGGCTACATCGGTTATAAAAAAAACTCGAAGCAATTGGTCTCCTAACATCTCTGTTCCCTCCTTCAGGGAACAATGGTTACATACATAACCAAAATATTTTCCATCCTTCATACATTCACACTAGCAGGTTACAGAAATTATACTTGCAATGCAATCTGACTCCACTCTTGCATGATGTTCACATGCGTGGTGAATAAAAACTACACATTGTTCTAAATCTTATTTTATAAAACACTTACATATTCATCATACTTCACTGCACATACTCACTCACTCGCTCACTATCCTTCGGCTTAGTCCCTGATTTATTAGGGGTCACCACAGCAAAATGAACCGCCGACTATTCCAGCATATGTTTTATGTAACGAATGCCCTTCCAGTTACAACCCAGCACCGGGAAACCCCCATACACTCTCTCACACATTCATTCACTATGGGCAATTTTCTTTACCCAATTCACCCTTACTGCATGTCTTTGGACTGTGGAGGAAATCGGAGCATGGAAACCCACATGAACACGGCGAGAACACGCAAAATCCAAACAGAAATGCCACTTGGCCCAGCCAGGACTTGAACTAGGACTCTTGCTGTGAGGCGACAGTTATTATTATTATTTATCTCAACTGACCTCCTAATATAAAAGGTTTTCATAAATATGCCGGGGGCATTTACCACATGGCTCTCTCTGTCAGCCATCCTGGATTAATGATGTCATAAGTTCAAATATTTAGAATGTAAGATGGTAGTGTTACTATACACTATATACTATAAACGGTTACTATATTGCTGTCAATCTATTAACACTGCCCTGAAGTTGTTTGGAGAAAACGACCATTACAAATGAACCTTAAATGAAGTAAATTAACTGTCAACAAATGTAGACCATGCATGAAAGGATTAAAAAGCACAATAGTAAACAAACAGCTTTAAACCAATTGAAAGCTTCTGTACCAGTACAATCATAACTCTGTGCAAAAACAAAACTGTTTTTGTGCCTGCTTTCAACAAAGCAGGAAATCAAATGAACCCCATTGTCCTCATTATGTCGACGTTCCTGGGCCCTGCTGCCACATTTGCTGTTGGCATGTCGTCTTCTTATCGTGGCCCTTTCCACACGTGCCACCCAGTGGAGGGAGGATCATTTGAGTTTGTCTCTATCAAAGCTTACTGTCATTGCACTCTGACAGATATCAGAGGTGAACCACATGCTCAGTGAAACCTTAGGGCTTCTCCAGTACAGCTTTCACACTGAGCCCTGCTTCTGCTGTTCATACACAACATCAATTATACATGTGTTTTGCTTAATTCTACGGAAACAGCATATTGCATTGCAGCAAACAGAGGCTTTTAAAGGGGACACTTAGTTAACTGGGTATAATAAGTGCTTCAACAAACAATGTGAAAACTCTTTGAAGCGTTGTAAAACCATGGTATACTGCTTTTATGAAAGACACTATTTTACAACAACAACAACAACTACAATAATAATAATAATAATAATAATAAAGTAGTAGTAGCAGTAGTAGTAGTAGTAGTAGTAGAAAGTAATAAATATAGAAACAATCACTGTTATTATTACTGGCAATAGCAATACAATTTTCACAAAACAATGTTTTCTGTTTTGTTAATGAGCATTATGATTCATGATCACTGATCATTTGTTATTCTGTTTTGTACAAATATATTGTTTTAGAATCACATTTTATCTCACAACCTCAAACTGTTTATTGTATAAGTGGTGTAAATTACACAAGTTCATTGTTGTTGTTATTATTATTATTATTATTACTATTATTATCATCATCATTATTGTTGTTGTTGTTATTATTATTAATATTATTAATTTACTACTAATGAATAAATAAATAAGCAAAAAAAAAAAAGTAAATAAATAAATAAATAAATATTTTTTCCAACTACTACTACTGCCGCCAACACAATAAAATACCAGACAAAATAATATTATTTAGCCTTAATTAGTCCTATTAGTATAACTGTATTTATTACACATTGCTAATGGTTTAAACATGAACAATTCAGAGTATGAAATACAAATGTTCTTTTTTTTTTAACTAGAGTGAACTGAACTATTCAAACTGTAAATGCTCAAACTGCAGTTTGCTTTATTACTAACTTTTACAGACAGATTTGATATCTCGCTTGACCCTGTATTGTGGCTAAATGACATCAGCAGGGCTATAATCACTTACATAAAGCAATTCCTAATCCAAGGTTTATGCCAATCAAATGAATTATTTTAGCTCTCATGTAACAGGTTTACCTTCGGCTGGTGTCTGGTTATGTAACATACTATTTCAATAGGAGTTGTTAGGTGCTATTTCGAACATTTGCTTACGTGTGAAGGTGAACTTGCATGGGCGGCTGAGGAAATCATCAGAGAAGAAAAGACCGTTGGAAACATTTCAGCACCTTTTCATATAAGACAATGAAACATTCTGTTTAATATAATTTAAGATTCATTTTCAAAAGTGACTTTCAGTGCTGCAAAGTGCTCGTTCTTTTTCATTTCTTTTCAATACATTGTTGCAACTTATTTAACAGAGAATAAAACCCATATAAAATGTGCAAAAGCTATTTTTATTTATTTATTTATTAATTTGAACGATAAAAAGCAATACACTGCACCATAATATAATATGCTTGAAATGATATTTTATTCCTGTTAGGAATTTTTTAAATAAGATGAAGCATTGACCTAAAAATTTCCGCTTGCTGCTATGCCATAATAATTTGACTTGCTTCATTTTATTCTTATATTCTAGTCTATTAAATGGTTCTCTCTTTAAAAAAAGTGTGACTTTCCGATATCACACAATTTGCCCAACAATGAATTCAATTACTTCAGAAAAATATGTTGAACCATATGGTGTCAGAATGTAGTTTGATATTGTGATCAAAATTGCAAATGTCCAGAATCATAATGTAAAGCAGAGCAAGGAGAGGAGTTGAAGTGGAAATACTTTGAGTTGTAAAGGATTAATAGGTTCTTAAAAAAAGTTATACCCAAGTTAAAATTAAAACCAGTATTGTTGTAGTGCAATATTTGACTAAATGGGTAAACAGGACCATTATTTTCATCACAGAGATGAAAGATATCACATAGATCTGGCTACTTTGAATCAGTCAAGGCAGACAGAGAGAGGGAGACTTTTCTGAAAAATTACTGGTCATTTTCTGTAAAGAGATCTCATGTAAACAGGTCCTTTTTTAAAAATACTGGTAAATTTGTTCCGGCAATTTTCCAGAATGAAAAGTTGTAACATTCAGTAAATTCCCGAAATTCTGCTTTGCATGATTGCCATTATGAGCATGTAAAAGTTCAGAACATTCTGATGTCAATGACACTTTCACACACTGTTTATGAAAATACATTCGATTCATTTGTCCAGGCACATTTAGCTGCTGCTTGTTAATAAGACAATGTTTCTATGTTCCTTCTTAGTGCCAACTGTGAAAAAAAATTATTGATAAAATTTATTCATTCATTTTCCTTCGGGTTAGTCCCTTATTTATCAGGGGTCACCACAGTGGAATGAACTGCCAACTTTTCCAGCATATGTTTTACGCAGCGGATGCCCTTCCAGCCACAACCCAGTACTAAGAAACACCCATACACTCTCTCATTCACACACACACACTCATACATTCATTCATTCATTCATTTTCTTTTCGGCTTAGTCCCTTTATTAATCCGGGGTCGCCACAGCGGAATGAACCGCCAACTTATCCAGCATTTGTTTTACGCAGCGGATGCCCTTCCAGCTGCAACCCATCACTGGGAAACATCCACACACACTCATTCACACACATACACTACGGACAATTTAGCCTACCCAATTTACCTATACCACGTTTTTGGACTTGTGGGGGAAACCGGAGCACCCGGAGGAAACCCACGCGAACACGGGGAGAACATGCAAACTCCACACAGAAACGCCAACTGACCCAGCCGAGGCTCGAACCAGCGACCTTCTTGCTGTGAGGCAATCGTGTTACCCACTGCGCCACCGTGACGCCCAAATTGGGTTTTCCAGTAAAGGGTTGCAACTATAAAGGGTAAAACATACGCTGGATAAGTTGGCGGTTCATTCCGCTGTGGCAACCCCAGATTAGTAAAGGGACTAAGCCGAAAAGAAAATGAATGAATGAATGAATAAAACCCATTTCTTGTAGAAATTAAAAGCCTGTAGAAAACTTGAAACCTTAATGTTACAGTCAGACCAGGTTTCCCCCCCAAATCAGACACCCATCACCACAGATCACCATCACTCGAATACAAATTACCCACGCACCTCAACTTCATCACGTCATCACCCCCTGCACAATAGAGTCCCTTCACACAGTTCACTCGGCATCTGGCTTCGTCGCTTGACAGAAAGGACAAACCCTTCAGTACACGTGCGGTGTCTTCCTGGTTCCTCGTCTGGTCTTCTTCCTAGTTTTCGTCATCGGTTCCTGTATCCATGAACATCCTGCAAAAGACTATATATAATAACCTGGTTCCAGTCATCTACTTCATACTCCCAGACTATCATCGTTACCTGCATACTCACCTGCTTATTACTGCCATCCTTCACAATAAACTATATTGTCACTTACTTACCTGAGTCCCATCCCTTCTGTGACACTTAAAATTACTGGTATTTTACTTTGAATTGGTTGTTGATTGCAATGATTCTTTGAGCAAATCAAAGTAATTAAAATAAGTAAAAACCTACTCAAAGTTTTGATTCTGGTGTTGGCACGTCGAAAACAAACTAAGGTAACACTTTACTTGAATGGGGTGTTTATAAGACTGTCATGACACCTTTCTAATTATGACATAGTATGTCATGAATATTAACGAGATTTCAAGACAATGATCGTTATCACGCCATCATGGGGAATTTTTGGTATCAAAATGTACACTGATTTATCGTTTGCTTTTGTTCTTATTTGCTGTTTAATTGTATTTTGAGGTCATTTTCTACACAAAATGGCTCATGCTAAAACAAAAGTTTTGTTTATTGTGTATCAAAGTTTCTGTCTTCAGTTAGGTACCTCTTTACTCAACACAAGCTCATTGTAAACACATGCTTTAGCCCACATTTTTGCTTCAAACCACAAAAATGTACCTCTAGTTAACACTACGGGCCAATATGACGGCAACAACTTTTGTTCCTTTTCACACTAATGATACTTATAGGGAAATATTATTGACTAACAAATGATTATTTTAGTGCATTTTTTTGTACACCAAATAAATACCACAAAACAACATAAAGGTCTCCATGATTTAAAAATCAAATAAGTTTGCTTTACCTATCTATCTCCTTATGGACACCTTTTCTGGCATGGTCAGTTTGCTCTGTAGCTCAATTTTTACGGTGTTGTACATCAGGTAAAGCACGGTTCCACAAAACAGATAAAATCTATGAAGATTCAAGTTAAAATGATTTGATTGCATTGCACTTTTCACTTACATTTGCTTTTGAAAACACTTTTGATTGGTTTTAAGAAAGGGTTTAGGCCAGTGGTTGTGCACAAGAAGGACAGGTATCTGAAGCGCATGACAAAACTTGCCCTAAGTAACGTATTTCAGTTTCACACAAAAAAAAACATTGTAGACAGCGCCCTCTTGTGGATTTGTCCTCTGAAACATGCAGCGAAACATACCTGGAGTAATTTATTTTACATTTTGCAAAAAGGCACATTATATTTCCTATGTGTCTGGATTGTCTTTACCTCTGTTGTGCCATTATTACATATACAATCAGAAGAAATCTACTTGTTTATAATGCATACGCTTCCAAAGTATAAATCAGTTCAAAAGGCTTAATTCAGTGCAACATTGCCTGAATAAAACTTACAAGAATAAAGTAAATGTACTTAAAATAGAATATTGCAAAGTAAACTTCACAAGAAGTACATGTATAAATTACTCAACAAGCAATGTTACTTCTTGCATAACTTCATTCATTCATTTTCTTTTCGGCTTAGTTCCTTTATTAATTTGGGGTCGCCACAGCAGAATGAAGCGCCAACTTATCCAACACATTTTACGCAGCGGATGCCCTTCCAGCTGCAATCCATTACTGGGAAACACCCATACACTCCCATTAACACACACACAAACACAATATTAAACCTTAAATACCTCTCTTGCACAATATCCTGCACAACATTGTTCAGTCTCATGTAAAAGTACTTGTATAGCCTGTCTTATATGTATAGTTTAAGGATTTTATTTTATAGTATATGTCAGTAATAGCTCTTATGTCCAGTGTTGTGTTTGTATTTATGATTAATCTATGTAGCACCGTTGTTCTGCAAGACACGACATTTCATTCCTCTGTATGTCCACACATGTAGCGGAATGACAATAAAAAGCTTGACTCGACTCAACACACTACAGACAATTTAGCTTACCCAATTCACCTATAGTGCATGTCTTTGGACTTGTGGGGGAAACCGGAGCACACAGAGGAAACCCACATGAACACGGGGAGAACATGCAAACTCCACACAGAAATACCAACTGACCCAGCCGAGGCTCGAACCAGCAACCTTCTTGCTGTGAGGCGACAGCGATACCCACTGCGCCACCGCACCGCCCTTTTTGCATAACTTATCTAAGCAAATTTGACTAAACGCCACACATGAAATTTATTTAATTTACTTTTCAAAGAAAACTTTCACAAAACATTTCTTTCTAATGCTTTTTTCATTACAGAATATATAAACTAATAAACATGCAAGACCGTAAATGTCATATATTTATATTGCATAGAAAATCCAACATTTTCAGCCATGCATTTTTCATGTCTCTGATTTTCTTTTTGTACTAAACAGTCTTTGTCATCCTGTCCCACTCTCAGCTTTGCTTGAGGGCGTTTTTGCCTTTTTGTGTATTTGACTTGGCTTTCTAAAGCTCTGCCTCATTGAGCGTCACAGGCATTATCATACGTTTGCTGTGCAGGGACTGACAGAGACCCGTTCATCTGAAGCGCTTTCCTTTGGAGCCCTTGGCCTCAGGCTAAGCTCTTCCTCAGGAGATGTTTTGCTCAGCTATAACCTATAAAGAGATTTACTTGACCCACATCTCTGTGAACTCTTTAAAGGGCCCCTCTTTGACATATCAGCAACCCTGTCAAACCTCATTTGACATGGCCTTGACACACATGAATCATGGGGCAGTTTATGTAGGGTTTTGACCTGGTCTGAATTTTGAAAGCATTTCATGCATCATTATTTGTTTCTTTAATCACATGGGATGTTTTAACTGGATCCATATATTGCAATGATGCGTGGATAGAGACGCACACTGACAAGGATGAATGATACAAACTTGCTAATATCACACACAAATTCAGGTTAGTAGAACAATAACATACCAACTGAAACAAGACCAGACAGGGAACTGAGGAAGACTAAGGAATTTACAATAAATACACAAGGGTCAATCAGGGAGAAAAATTACAGATATGTATAGGCTAATTTAATTATCATATGGATGGAAAACAGAACAAAAGATCACATAAAGACACGACATAATGTTTAAAAAGGTTTGGTACTAGTGATATGTTTATAACATTTTGTTTAAAAATATATAATATATACATTCATTTTATTACATTTTTGCATAATTTAAGTAAAAAATATATATATATATACAATTTTCACTGGAAAAGTAACGAGAAAATGTATTATATTTGATAATTTTTCATTTATTAAAGCTATTTAAATGTAAGATTTTCACATAACAAAGGTCATGTTAGTTGTATAGTTTTAGCCAGCATATGGATTTATTTTTCACCATTTTCAAATAGTTAATTTGTTTATAGAATAAAAATAATAATAATAATAATAATAATTATAATAGTAATAATGATGATGATAATAATAATTTATTTATAAGATATTTCTATGACACCCAAAATCACCGCACAAATGCAAACAATTTAAAATGAAACAAAATTAGAACATCTTATCTTGTTGTTGTACAGTAAGTTTAGTATTATTATTTCCAGATTTGATTTTATAATCATCTTATTATTTACATGTTGATATTCTGTAAAGAGTTGTACCGCGCTGGAGTTATTCTAAACAATCAAGCTTATTTACAATGCAAACAATGTTTAAGACACAAGAGACATGATACATGCACTCAGCTCTGCATATTTAAGTCTTTTCCTCCAGTCTGAAGTACTTCAGTCTGTCACGTTCATAAATTATTCATCTCACTGTTATTAGAACATGTGGTCAGTTTGTCTACAAGAGCTCGGCTATTAATATGATAAAAGGAGTTATTAGGAGACAGCAGATCACGAGGTCCCCAAGTGATTATAACATAATATCATTTTGAGGATAGAGATAATGTCATAAAATCCATGTGATATTATGTTTCCATCTCACTGAGCTCACGTTGACATTTCCTAATGCAATATTGTTGTTTTTAGCATTAACAGATATTGTTTTCTAGCCAGCCTTCCCCCAAAAATATGCTGCTTTTTATTCATTCGTCCAAAAACGACCTCAAAGATTCAACCTGCCTGTAGTTTATTTCAATGTGCCACTTGCTCGTCTCCGCTAAATGGTTTAGAAATCCCACACAGAGTTCCAAGAGACATGTTTCCTCACATATTGCAGTCCTGACCTTTTCTTCCTTTAGTCTGACAGCATGGCTCTGCCAGGACTTACTGTGATCCAAGCTGCCCGTGTCCCCTTTCAGCCAAACAAAGCCAACAGTCTATTCAAACCATCTGGAAAGCAACAATGTTAGAATTTGGCGGAGTTAAGAAACATGATTTTACTAAAAATATCTGACACAATTCAATCAGTCCATGAAAATTTAAAGAAGTCTTGTTATCTGAAATAGCATTACAAATTGGAGTGTTGCGATATACTGCCATTGATGATAATTGTGCTATATTAAAAAATAACTAGGAGTGTAGTGTAACGATTGTTGACATCTGCGTTGTGTTGTTGTTCAATCGTCACCAACTCAAAGCAATGATACTTTCCAAAAGTGGTTCTCAGTTTATCTTTATTCTGAGAAACAAATAAAATAAGATCACATGCAACACAGGGCAAAATAC
>CAIGQV010019951.1:4574217-4587365 GCA_903798115.1 Danio jaintianensis | reverse complement strand
TAAAATAAGATCACATGCAACACAGGGCAAAATACTGCAGACAAAACTGAAATAAACAAAAGACGTAAAATAACCAACACTGTCACTTTAAGAATAGTCCTGAGTCCATAACACAATGCCATGCTAGCGACATGCAATTTTTACTATGAGACACAAAGCTCGAAGATATTACATTTCTTAATAAAAAAAATCTGCTGTTTAAATCTATCAAAAGCATTATACATTTGTTAATAACTCAATCACTCTTTTATATCCAAAAATAATCATGTTTTACACTTTAATCACAATTTTTTTACTCCTGCGTTCAAAGCACACTTACCCGTAGCAGCATCAGCCATTATCTGCTGAACTACGGTAGCTGCGCAAGGACAAAATAAAGAAAACACCTGCACATTCCAACCACTAGGGGGCACCAAACCATCAATCATGTATCTTAATTTCATGTCATTCATACAATGAATCAGTCATTCTCTATTACCACTGTTACAGTAGCAATGTATAAAATGTGGTTTAAATGGACAAAAAGGAAATTATTCGCCCTTAGGCCATCTAAAACATCCAAAATGTTGATCCCCCATCCCCCCACTCCCCTTACGGAATATTAATTAATTCATTCATTCATTCATTAATTTTCCTTTAGCTTAGTCTCTATTTCAGAGCAGTTACAGCGGATGCCCTTCCAGCCGCAACCCAGTATTGGGAAACACCCATACACGCTCATTCACACACACTACGGACAATTTAGTTTATTCAATTCACATAAACCGCATGTCTTTGGACTGTGGGGGGAACCGGAGCACCCGCAGGAAACCCCCACTAACATGGGGAGAACATGCGAACTCTACACGGAAATGCCAACTGGCCCAGCCGGGACTCAAACCAGCGACCTTCTTGCCATGAGCAGACAATGGCAACTGAACCACCGTGCCGCCCCCTTGCAGAATATTACAACTATAATTGTGGTTCTTGGTGAGTCATATAATCTAAATCAATGGCTACCAGCACTTTGACATTTAAAATAACATTTAAAGGCAAAAACAAAAGTAATATCTGTCAATCCAGATTTAAAAATGATAATCCAAGATTAAAGGTGATAATGACAATGTTGTTTTCTTTTTTCTTTTCAGATCAATTGTTTTGCTTCATAAGATCTCAATGTATCATCAGGAGCCACAGGTATTAATTTTGTTTTGCCCTTATTAATTAATTAATTTATTTATTTATTTATTCTTTCTCTCAGTAAAGTGCCGGTAACCATTGACTTGTGCTTTATGAATCATCAAAGATTTTCAGCAAAAATCTTCTTTAAAAAATACACATTTAACTAGGATGGCCTATGGGTGAGCAGGTTAACAGCAAATTGACATTTTGGGGTGAAATAACCATTAAAAAATAAACAGTATACATAAGTATGACACAAAATGTTGATCCAGCACCCGGGTGTAGTGCTATGCATTTTTTTTTCATTCATACTCAACACCAGAGTGCGCCCTTGCTCAAATGTCCACAAGCAAGACTCATAGGATTATTAAACATATTACTTTCCAATAAATCTCAGTCACTCTTTATTTTATTGTGTTTTTGTAACAGTGTAACTATTAATTTAACCACTGAGTAATATTAATTACCAACACAGGTTCATTCTGAAAACGTAGCCCTATATATGTTTCTGGAGGTCGCAAATTATGTAGCCAGAGCTACGTATGGCTGCATTTCATCTCTAAAATGAACGCTACGGCACGGTATGATGCTGTTCCTTTTCTCGGCTACCAGCTAAACGCTTACCTCCATGTGGACAGCTTTTACCAGTTTGTCCAGTAGCTTGACACGTACGTCAGCGGACTTAAGACGCAGGGGGGAGCTGACCACGACAATGAGGTTTGAGTTTGGTGAAGAACGGTTGCAGGTAAGCCAAAAGATATTGATGAAATGTGATGCAAATCATGTCATAACTTATTTATTCATTTTCTTTTCAGCTTGGTCCCTTTATTAATCAGGGGTCGCCACAGTGGAATAAACCACCATAACCACCTTATCCAGCATATGTTTTACACAGCGGATGCCCTTCCAGCTGCAACCCATCACTGGGAAACACCCATACACTCTCATTCACACACATACACTATGGACAATTTTAGCTTACCCAATTCACCTATACAACATCTCTTTGGAAACCGGAGCACCCGGAGGAAACCCACGCAAACACGAGGAGAACATGCAAACTCCACACAGAAATGCCAACTGACCCAGCCGAGGCTCGAACCAGCGACCTTCTTGCTGTGAGGCGACAGCGTTATCCACTGAGCCACCGCGCCGCCCCATGTCATAACTTTTAATGCAATTTTAACCAACATCCCTTTATCACTGTTTAAAATATTATAAAATAATAGGATTTGTGTCTCATTCTTTAATAAGAAGCTCTTCATTTTGTAGACAAATAATACTCTGATGGTTTCTTTTGTATGCATTGATGTGAATTTTTGGCCAAAAATTATAAAATTTATCTTAAATACACTTAATATCTGAACATACCATTATCAACATACCATTATTACACAAATTATTAAGTAGAAGAAGTGTTTTTAACAGTGATAACCGGAACAACTGAATGCAATAACTGATGATTAATAAGAACCAAATTGTCATATTAGAATGATTTGTGAGATTTCATGAGACTGGAGTAATGATCAAGTTATAAAAAAAATCTGTTTTATGCGTTGTATTTTTGAAAAGCATAAGATAAGAAAATAAGCATAAGAAAAAACCATACAGTTCCTTAAAAAGTCTTATGAGATTTTGGGCTTTTTTGTTTTTGCTTCTAACATTAAATGATTGCACTGTCTACTCAAACAAAAAGCCTTTAAACTCAATTGGATTTAGAGAAATTTAATTTATGCAGCTCCTGATGATCAAAGCCGTTTGAATGCTATGCCGTTGCATGTCCGCATTTGCATTTTAATAATGAGACGAGATCTCTAACACTCTAATAGCGGGTTATACATTATCCATTGGCCCTAACAGCGTGAAGACAATGGCTCCTTGGACATCTTGTAAATTCAGAAAATTCAGAGGCGCAGGAAGCAATGTATTGCTGAGCCATGCTGAAGACATGCTATACCTGACAGTGGAGTCTCCAGCAGTGTAGCCTCCATTAGCTTACAGAGAGCCCATTACCCTGACTCTGTTATCACACATGGGACACATCAGGAGACAGCGTGATGAGAGAAGAGCGCCGGAGAGAGAGAAAGAGTGCACACGTAATTACTTCTGTCTTCTGTAGTAAGCATGTTGACATACCACTCATAGCCCTTGTGGATTTTTTCGCACTTACTCACTCACTGAGCCTTTTTTTTGCCGTGAGCAGACCTTGGTTATTATGCACATATTATGTATTCTGCGGCTAAAAGAAGGCTCTAAGGATCTAATATGTTCCCCATTGGAACTATTTGGTTCCATTTGAATGTGGTTTTGAGGTTTTAATGACAGTGAAGCTAAATATATTGTATCGTGAAGTCTACACGATCTTGCTTTGATTAAATATTGATTTTCTTTTTTCATTCTCGTTCTAGAGCTGAGATGAAAAATGCTGTCATATTACTGTCGTTATGCTGGGTGTCCTTCTCTGGGTTGCAGAGGGAAAATCATAAACACATACAAATGCTCTGATGGGTTCGAAATGTATACAGGGACTGTGTCTCATTAGAAAGAGGAACATAATGAGTCAAACAAAATGAGTAAAAACCTGCCTTTATCTTCACTTTTGCAAACCCCCAAAAATGTACGATTCAGTTTCCAGTTGAAATGACAACAAATTTTTGTTGACACACAAATCATGATTCAAGCTGATGAGTACACAAAACTATAGCCCAATAACCTTATACCAAATATCAAAACTCCAAATAGACTATTGCCTTACCTAAAATACAACCCAGGCTCATTCTGAAAACGTACTGCTATATACATTTCTGGAGAGCGCCAAATACGTCCCAGGAGCTACATTTTTTTGCAGTTTTTGTTTTCGCAAAAGCCACCAGAGGCAGCTGTGTACGCTTTTTCAGATCTCAAATTTCTCTCGCGAGTGCCATTCGCGCCTGCTGTTCTTACGTAAATCCACCAGAGGCCACTGTCGACTAACTGTCAACTGACTGAATCGACTGACCCACCCTCCTCCTTCCCTAAACCCAACCAATAGTGTTTTTTAAAGCACCAAATGACCAGCCCACCCACTTCCATAAAGCCAACTGACAGTTTTCAAAAGCAATCCAGAAAAAGAAAAGCCCTCACCTGATTTTTGCCACGTTTTAAGATTTAACCACATTCTCACCCTGTTATTTACTAGTTTAATAAATTTTTTGGCTTCTGCTTTTTGTCTTACCTGCTTTCTGGAACCGTTCTTCGCCAGACTCGAACCCCGTCATTGCGGTCAGCTCTTCTCTGTGTCTCAAGTCCACTGACATACACTGCAAGCCACTGGACAAACTGGTAACAGCTGAAAAGCCTTTAGCTTCAGGTTTTAGAGTCTCTTCTTATGTTCTTATGAGTTGATTCAGGTGTGTTTTATAAGGGAGAGGTTGAAAATGTGTACTGTTGGTGTGCCTTCAGGAACAGGGTTGGGAAACACTGCTCTAAGTTACACCCTTGTTTGTTAATCCCCATAGTTACCCTTATGCTGAGCTCACACTGCACGATTTTAGCCCTGATGACTCGCCAACAGGTTTTGCGATATGACAAATACCTGGAAGTAAATCGGTGTAGGCAGTGTGAATTATCAAAGACACAATCTTACTAACTCACCAACGTGACACCAACGTGTCGTCGATGCCTGAGATATATTTGGCATGCTAAATATCTGGACCTGTCGGTGATCTGAAATCCTGCTATGTGAAATTAGTTCTGACTGAAAAGCACATTGGCGATGACCTACAGCCAATGAGGAGCGAGATACAGGACAGCAGGGAGGAGTTATAAACCACAATTTCACATGTGATCTTGAGTTATTTCCTTATCATTTCTTGTGTGCATTTGCAAGCCAGGCAGAATTGTTGGCAATTGTTTATAGTGTAGACATACAGTGAATGTCTTCCTGTCACTGATCCATCATGCAATGTGAACACAGTAGCAACTTAATGCTACCGAAAAGTGTCCTGCAGTGGGAAAACAACTGGGATTTGGCAACTTTGAAAATTGCAGTGTAAACTTGGTATTAGTTAGTTGCCTCAGTTACTATCACTGTCCCCTTGTTATCTTATTAGTCCCTATGTATATGATCCCATTTTGTTTTTCTTTTATTTAATGTGGATTGTTTCTTGAGCCTATTGTCAGTGTTTTTGGATCCACTTCTCACTAGTGCTGGGAAGTTCAGCCCTTTTCAAAGATTTGACTCTTTTGGCTCGGCTCCCTTAGAAGAGCTCTCATGACTCCAAAAATGGCTCTTCATTAAGTATCACTTGGAGCCTTCTGTTTTAGCCCAGTTTAGCAATTTTGAATGGTTTGTGTGTTGTTAAGCAATATTTTTAGGTATTACAAAAAATACACACTTACTATTAGTTAACATTTTAACAAAACTTAAATTGAACAAGGGGCGGCAATGTGGCTCAGTGGTTAGCACTGTTGTCTCACAGCAAGAATGCTTCAAGTCCCGGCTGGGCCAGTTGGCATTTCTGTGTGGAGTTTGCATGTTCTCCCTGTGTTCGCGTGGGTTTCCTGTGGGTGCTCTGGTTTCCCCCACAGTCCAAAGACATGCGGTATAGGTGACTTGAATAAGCTACATTGGCCATAGTGTAATGTGTGTAAATGAGTGTGTATGGATGTTTCCCATTACTGGGTTGCAGCTGGAAGGGCATCCGCTGTGTAAAACATATGCTGGATAAGTTGGTGGTTCATTCTGCTGTGGCGACCCCTGATGAACAAAGGGACTAAGCCGAAGGAAAATTAATGAATTAAATTGAACAACTGAGCACTGAACCACAGGAAACACAGAAAATAAATCAAATAAATAAAGACAAGTAAACACTGGCACTTTGATTTTTAGTGCAGGTTGACATTTAGACATATCAGATGCCACAGCTGCTCTCTGTAATTATTTGTCCTGTTTTCTCCCAATGTACTTGTACTTAAATTCGACTCCCTTGCCTCGCTCTCTCGCTCTGTGTACCTGGCCTGTACCACTGAACCCACTATCTTTTGACCGTGTGTCCCCCTTCCTTCTTTTACATAATGGTATGATCCTAGTATGTTCTCCCATATGATTAGGTGCATGATGTTAAAGTCCATAAGTCTCGCCCCTACCTGTGGCTGAAGATTCAGCTCTCCCTGATGGGAGTCACTTGTTCGCTACAAACAATTGGCTTTTAAGGCGATGATACAAGAGACAACTTTTAGAGCAATGTTGCACAGCCATTGCTAATGGCCAACAAAACTGTATCTTGATCCGATAGATCAGTCGTCTGCAATTTTTTGAGATCCTCCAATCAGAATTCTTATCACATTGCCAGCTTGGAGCATTCAGAAAAAATATAAACAAGTTGGTGGTTGTTCAGTGGCAGTGGAGTAAGGAAAAAGAGCATGACCTCGTAGCTTATTATTCGGATAAGTCAGCATTTGTCAACACAAAACAGGGTTTTTATGTAATTTAATGCTCACGATTAATGAAAGTTCATATTAAAACGTATTTTATTTGTATTGTGCAAAGTATCTTTGTAAAGTTTTTTCACACATATAAAATGAAAAGGAAAAAAACTATAATAATTGTATTAATTTTGTTTAAATTTTAAATAATTTTCTGTTAAAACTTGTGAAGGTCATGTGACCAACAGGAAGATTGTAGCATCTTATTTCTCATAGGATGTGTTCTGTGTTCTTGTTCCAGGGTAACCTGGCAAGATTGTTCTCCACGAGAACACAAGTCCGACCTTGAAATTAAGACACAGCCAACAGTCTCTCTGCTGGTGGTATTGCTTTTTTTACAATACAGAAAGTAGTGCATTTGAGAAGTGTCATCTAGTTGAAAGATGTCCACAATGCCATTAGAGTCACACTGAGCTGTTCTCAGCTGTTCATGATCCAGACTCAATTTTTGGATGCATTTATGACTCTAATTGTGTGCCATGCTGTGGGTGTCCGTGTCTTTTATTCTGATTTGCATGAAAACCTGATTTCTAGCTCCTTTGGAAAAAACAATGGGCATCACAGTGCTACCATTAGATTCCCTTCAGCGCAGTTCTTTGAATCAGGTCTCGGATGTGAATTAGGAAAAAGGGATTCTCTTTAATTCAATCCGAAATTGTCAAATAAGTGGCAGATGGTGGCTTCAGTTGGAGAGAAGGCCGAAAATTTAATTTCTGTGCCATCTATAATCCCCTTTCCCTTCAGTCGCCTCTGCAGCCCTCCACTCCAGCCCTTTCCAACTCCATCATGCTGTGAAGCCGCCTAATTCAGCCACACAGAACACAACATAAAAATCAAGGGCAAAGCCTTGGTGCCTCTTATACTGTCAACCCCTTACATAAACCACAGACTTTTTTATGTAATGGCATAATGCTAGGACGATACCAGATTTCTTTCTATTCCAGTTGAGAGCGAAATGGCTTTGGGTATTATCAAATTCAAGATTGAATATTTCCTTGACATATTTCCTAGAAGCAACATTATACAAGCTGTAGTACATTAGTTTGCTTCCAGCAGGCTGCTTATATCCTGACAGAGTTCTTTTATTCCCCGTATAATCATGCGGAAGACAGTCGTGCTTTTTCTATGACTAACAAGGGGAACATAAGAAAAATTGGACTCTTTTTATTTCCAGGCCTTTAATGAAATCAACCTTGTGCTGCATGTTTTGCTTGAAGTCGATACGCCTCTTTTTTGCTTGTTTTTGAAGTGCTGACATATGACAATTGATAGTCATACAGTATACCTATAGGGAACCTTGAGTGCAGGTGGTTTTAATATCGTTTTTTTTCCTAGCCCACATGCTCTGATTAAAATAGATGTTCCATGTAATGTTTCCTCAAGGGTAATTATAGCTTTTCACTCTAATGAATAAGTGTTTACACAGATGCATAGTGTAAGATGTAATAATCTTCCTATGAGCCTCACCGGCAGAGGTTATTAATAAGGCATTCGAGAATATCAATCAAAATGAATGGGATTCAGTACAGTGTGTCATAGTCATTTTGACTATGTTTTGAATTCTTTTTTTTCTTCATTAATTAATTTATTTAAAGGATTAGACTCATTGACAATAGTCAATATTATGCTTGATTTTGTTTTAATAACTGATTACTAATGACTAAACAATGACGTTTTGTAGATATTTGTAGACAAAACATTTACAGTTATTGACCTTACTCTGCAATGCAGAAGCACGCTCATTTTGCGATTGTTTTAGAACTTCCGATTGAGTTGCCTATATGGGAGAAATGACTAGGAATAATAAACATCAGAAAATGCTCAAACTGCTTGCTCTATAAACAAGTGTGTTGATGACTGTGCTAAAAAGAATTATATAATAAGAAAATATCAGTTTGCTACATCAAGCAGCAGAATAGTTTTTGACGTCTAGAAATCAATGGAAGTGAATGAGACTAGAAGTTTCAAGCCAATAAGGTTCCAATGGCTGCGCCCCACTCGTACCTGAAGAATAAGGTCAATAATCTTAATATTATAATATTATCTTTCATGTAATGTCACTGTTTGTAAATGTAAATGGTCTAATAAGCTTAAAAGAATGATCAGAATGCACAACTAAAGTTTTTGCTGCCGAAAATAAATAAAGAAATTCTGAACTGCCAAAATGTTTTCTGTAACTGGTCCATAACAATTTTGCATAACACTAAACTTTTTACACTTTAGTTGCCTCATGTTGTCAACATCATGTTGAGATAAATCACCTCTTGGTTGAGAGATCACCAAAATGCTTAAACGCTTTTAATTGGTCATTTTGTTCATTAACTTAACAAAAATTATTTGTTGTTAATTACTGTATTATTATTATTCATTGTTAAAACAAATATGATGCAATGGGTGCAGATATAAATGTTATGCTGTCAGCAGTGATAATAGATTTACAGTACAATTTTTGATGTATAATATTACAATTTTTGATGTAATTTATTCGTAAACACTGAAATGTTCAAAACCAGCGCCCCAGTGTGTTCACGTCCTGACGCTGGCTAAGAGGTTGTGCCGCATTTTTTCTCCCTTATATTGATTTTGTAGAGTATTTTTGTTCATGTTGGTCACATTTTTGCAACAATCCCTTGATCATTTCCAACCCTGATGACATACATTTATTAATGCTATGTTGATTTGGAGGAATTACATAGCTATAACATCTCATAATATACAAGTTTTAACCACAGAGAAACATCCTATTTTAGTTCTCGCAGTGGAGGTTTGGTTTTCTCAACTAGTTCTTCCAGTGTTTTATGATCAGAATCGAGCTCAGATTCTTTCGGTAAAATTGGTGCCCTCATTACAGTCCTGCAGTGTTTATAATTGGAAAGAAATAAAGAAACCTCCTGAAATTCAGATACATTTTCACTATTGTTTTATATAAGCACAAGTATATTCTTTAACTTAATTGAGCATTCTTCCCAGCAAACTGGAATCCTGAAATATGGATATGTTCACATCAGAGGAGTTCTCTGTCACTCTCTGAAGTTTCATGATCCTGGAATATTCCTACACATCACCCCGTAAAATATCTGAACATATATTCATAATGGCCTCTAGTGCAGTAGCTTTGACCTCTATAAAACCCTTTTAAGTGCACTAAAAAGCCTCAGGGAGTCTTTAAAATTTCATTAGACTTTGGGATTTGGAATATTTGCAATACAATTTGGAATATTTATCAATGATTTACTCTATGGGCATTGTTGATTGAATTATATGAAAATTGTTCACCACTGAGACAATACTTCAGAAAAGTACTTCAGGTTTTATTCAGATGCATTATTCACATTGGTTACAAACTCACACTAATAGGCAGTGACCACTATTGTTTGAGAAAGATTAATTTTATAAATATGTTCCTGCCAATGCTTTTGCAGTTCTGCATAATTTAACCAACATTTAGTGAAAAGCCAAACAGTATTGAAAAAAGTGCTTTTCTTAAGTTGATTTCTGAGGGTTAGCCTGAGCAATCTATGAAATTTTCCAAAACCTTATTAAGCATAATGTTCTTGCAGTTTTTGGTAACAATGGCTTGGCGCCAGATGGGCTTTTCCCAGCACCGTGGCCAAGGAGCATGTGGAGATTCATTTGAAAGCTCCTGTCTCAATGGACACAGTTTGATAACGGTGTGATTTAAAGCAGAAAACTCTGCATTTCAAAGCGGATCTGTTCAATATTTCGTCACAAAGAATCGTCATATTAAAAAGAAGGTCTGCACAGCTCTTACTTTGAACATACACAGACAGACGGATTATGAAGAATATTAACTCACCTTGACTTCAAACCCTTGGTCAGGACGAGCTGGTTTCAGGCTGCTGGAGCATTGAGAAAACTGCTGACTCTTTCTTTCTTTCTTTCTTTCTTTCTTTCTTTCTTTCTTTCTTTCTTTCTTTGTTTCTTTCTTTCTTTTCTTCTTTCTTTCTTTCTTTCTTTCTTTCTTTCTTGTCTATCTATCTATCTATCTATCTATCTATCTATCTATCTATCTATCTATCTATCTATCCAGACATATATGTAAATTAATTGTTTTATGTGTTTGTGTCTGAGCTTACAAAGCAATTCCTGGCAATTATGTTGTTTGGTAATCAATCAATCAATCAATCAATCAATCAATCAATCAATCAATCAACCAATCAATCAATCGATCAATCAATCAATGTCTGTAGAGGTGTAAATGCTTTAGTAATTTTAGTAATTTTACTCAACTCAAATTATTTTGAGGTACTATTATTAGTATAATTTTTACTTTACTCAAAGAAATCTAATATTACCTCTGTTACTTTTATTTCATTACTTTAACTCTTTGCAAGTTGTTCAACTTGTACAATACTTATGAAATTTTCATTGTAATTTATTTGATTTTATATGTGTTAATATTTGTACTTTCATTTAGATATGGTATTGAGTACTTCTTACACATATGTCGATCTGTCGATCAGTTGTGGACAGTAACTAAGTATGCTTACTTCACTACAGTACATATTTAATGTAACGAGGTGAGAGATCACAGAGAGGCAGTGGAAATCCCCGTAGGGGTGTTTATTGAGGGAGTGGAGCAAAGGATAAGTGCGCTGGGATGTGCAGGGCGGTGAATTCAGTGTCCAAGGGTCCGGTGATGGTGCTGTGTGAAGTGCCGATCAGGGTGCTCAGTGGAAGGAGAGAATTCAGCGGGTTTCCTGCTGTCATCATGCTCGCCGTCTTCCACGACGGCGTCTGTTAAATACTCCCCTTCCAACGAGCAGCAGCTGTCCCTGATCAGCACGTGAGGAGCGGTGATGATAGTGAGGGAGTCGTTTCCATGGCGACGCTGAAGCCACACTGGCAGGTCCGCCACATTAAGTATACTGTATGTACCTTATTTAAACATTTTTATTTTAGGAAACTTTTATTTTTTACTTCACTACATTCCAAAACATAATTGTCACGGGTAGGCTCACTCACAAATGCACGGATCTTCATGATTTATCAAAACACATGCATTTATTTTCAAAAAAACACTCAGAACTGGAGCATAAAACTGCAGGTAGGACAAGGAGTGGTGACAATACAATACCGGACAAAGAACTAAACAAACTCAGGGGTATAAATACGCAGGACAAGATTGAATTGAATACATACAGGGGTGTGACACAGGTGGAACTAATAAGCATTAACAAATGATGGGAAAACAGAACAAAGGAAAAACATAATATACATGGAACAAACACATGGGACATCACATGACACAACAACTACATGAACACAACACAGACACACCAGACTTGTGACAATAATATTGTACTTTTTTCTTCACTAAATTCCTGAATGAAGCAGAGAAAAGTTATTTTGAAGTGGAAAAATTGTCACCTGCTTAGAGACAAGATCGTTTATGAACATCATATGAATTTCATAATTAACCTGTTAAATCAGTCCACAAATTGCACTGTACAATTCATTTGTGAATTGGACTGACATCTGCTCATGAGTCAACAACTCACTGATCCAAATGATCCTTTTAGAGTGAGCCTCCAGTAAATTATTCACTGATTCAAAGGATCCATTCAGAGTGAATATCCAGTAAATTATTCAAATGATTCATTCAGAGTGAGTATCCAGTAAATGATTCACTGATTCAAAGGACCCCTTCAGAGTGAGTCTCCAGTAAATGATTCACTGATTCAAATGATTCCTTCAGAGTGAGTCTTCAATAAATTATTTGCTGATTCAGATTATCTGTTCAGAGTGAGTCTCCAGTAAATGATTCCAATGATCAGTTTAGAGTGAGTCTCCAGTAAATGATTCAAGTGATCAGTTTAGAGTGAGTCTCCAGTAAATGATTCAAATGATCAGTTTAGAGTGAGTCTCCAGCAAATGATTCAAATTATATATTCAGAGTAAGTCTCCAGTAAGTGATTCACTGATTCAAATGATCTGTTCAGAGTGAGTCTCCAGTAAATGATTCAAATGATATGTTCACAGTGAATCTCCAGTAAATGATTCTCTAATTCAAATGATTCATTCAGAGTGAGTCTCCAGTAAAGGAATCACTGATTTTACAAACTGGCGTTCAGTGTGTGAATGTGGTTTCTCATGTGTTCACTTGAATTATCCTGAACTATTAGTGTAGTTATTAGAGTATGACATGTTTTGGTAATTCATCAGTAAGTACTTATACTTTTACTACTTAAATATATTAAAAATCTAGATTTGTACTTTGACTTTGGTAATATTGATATAGAGGACTTTATACTTTTACTAGAGTAATATTTTATTTTATCTGCACTTCTACTTAAGTGCCTAATCAGTGTACTTCATCCACTACTGCTATCTATCTATAGTAGTCAACATTTGAAGTGGATCATTAACTTTCATCAAAGTTGTCTTAAAAGTATTGAACAACACCCATTCTTATCTTGAAAAATGTTTTTGATCCACTTCAAATGTTGACTGATCTATCTATCTATCTATCTATCTATCTATCTATCTATCTATCTATC
>CAIGQV010019951.1:4538818-4550144 GCA_903798115.1 Danio jaintianensis | reverse complement strand
ACAGTAGACAGCATCTACGCATTTCTATACTATATGATACAAGAAAAGGGGAATTGGTACATTCATATAATATTTTAACTACTTTTGCTATAGAGCAGAGCATATAGACTGCAAACAAACACATTATATATCATTTGTAGTGAATTTTGAGTTCTAGTAGTCCTTCCATTAAATCTGGAGGAAGTTTGGAATGTGATTGGGTTGCAAAGGCTGGCAGGAGGGAATTCTTCCGCTATCTGCATCATAGATTAAACACCAGCAATGGACCCCCAGCGGCGATTAAAGCATCCTGGGTAAACAAGGTGTCAAGCACAGGATCTTTTTTCTCCAGACTTTTTGGAGCCGGGACTCATAAAAGTCACAGAACCTAGATATATGGTAATTTAGGGGTAATCCCGCTTATCAGCTACGGCCTGTATGCTACAACACACTTTTTAAAGTGGAATGTCATGGGTACCACAGGCTATAAAAATATCACATAAAATTAGAGACAGCTTGCAAAACATTGATCAAAGAATTAACACAGTAAACCCAAGCTGTTTTCATTTCGTTTGATTGGCTCAGCTGGAGTTCCAAGAGGGGTGATATGATTCAGTTATGTGACATTTCACTGTTTGTAACTCTCTGTTTGACTTTATTCACACATTTAAAACTTGTGTGCAATATTTTCACGATATTCAGTAGTCAGACTGAAAGCAGCTTTCATTGGCCAATGGGTCATCCTAGAGGTCATCTGACGTGTAAAGCAACCAAACATAATTTGTTTTATTTTAGCTTATAGGTGTGTAAACAAGCTTGACTAAAACAAGGCCTGTGAAAATCTGTCAGTGAAAATCTAATAGATGTCTAAGAATAGCTCAAAAATAGATCAATCAGCAAATGACGGCACATGTTAAGTCTGTCTAATTGATGTATTTGATTACCCATCTAATTTTGGGCTATTCTTAGACACCTATTAGATTTTCACTGGCAACCCACAATTTAGCCTTGTTTTAGCTAATATGTCTATGTTTAGATGTCTATTAGACATCTATTAAACACAAAATTGCTTGGTGGCTTCATCTTCAGTTGTCAAAAAAAATTTACTTTACAAGCCATTGCCACAGCTATAAACTCAAAAGCTTTCTTCTTTCACGAGGGGGTTTGGTGTTACGATGCCTTTGTTTCTAGCATTGAAGAATACACACACTCATATATGTGAACTATTTAAGTGAAACATATTTTGTGTAGTTCTATTTATTTTATTCCTATTATATGTGCAATTTTAATGTTTTTCTCTGTTTACTAAAGCGTATTTTGTTAGTTTGTGGCGATTGCACAGGCACTAAACCCCTGAGAAGAGAAGGGAAAACTTTTGTGATATTTGAACAATCTGTTTTTTCCAACGTTATCACATGCCAATTTGTAACTTTTTGATTTATTCATTCATTTTCTTTTCGGCTTAGTCCCTTTATTAATCTGGGGTCGCCACAGCGGAATGAACCGCCAACTTATCCAGCATATGTTTTTACGCAGCGGATGCCCTTCCAGCTGCAACCCATCACTGGGAAACATCCATACACACTCATTCACACACACATATACTACGGACAATTTAGCCTACCCAATTCACCTATACCACATGTCTTTGGACTTGTGGGGGAAACCGGAGCACCCGGAGGAAACCCACGCGAACACGGGGAGAACATGCAAACTCCACACAGAAACGCCAACTGACCCAGCCGAGGCTCGAACCAGTGACCTTTTTGCTGTGAGGCGAACGTGCTACCCACTGTGCCACCGTGCAGCCCACTGTCCATTTAAACAGGGGTATTAGGAATTAGGTATATGGAATGATTTTGGACATCATTGATTAATTGATTAATCAAAAACTAAAATATCATGTGAATAATTCAACCAATCACTCAAACAGTATGTCCAAATACGCTTGTTCTTTCAGGAAGCACAAAACCTATGCTAGTTATTCCTACATCAACTTTATTTGAAAATATTCATGATAACAGAGCACAAAACACAATGCAACTTGTAATGTTGTCTATGAAGTGTAAGTTTTATTATTACTGTTTATTCATTTGCTCATTAACTTCTTGTTAATTAAACTGATGTACTGTTGAAGCAATATCAATACTGTAATGTTTTACTTTATTGTGCCTTTATATAATACTTTATTACGCCTGCATTCACATGCTGTCAGTTTCCATTGCTCAGGCCCATGCAAACAATGATCCTGCTTTTGGAACAGAACAAAATGAGACTGAACAGCTGGTGATATTTTCACAGATACGAAGAGTTCTGCGGAAATGACATTTTCATTGGCCAAAAGCTGGAAACCAATTTTAGCACTTCCAGTTGTATTGTCCTGACATCAGTGAGATTTTGGCTAAAAGCCTGAAATGACGTACGGTATATGTGACCATTGGTTGTACATCTGATGCATAAGACACACAATAGTGTACCTCTTTTTATTAAGATAACCTCCACAGAATCCTTATTCAAGGGGAATCTGAAGCTTCACCTTTTACGAAAAGGCCTTTAATACCCAAGTCATTTGAGCTTGCTTTTTCCTTTATATGTTTCATGTTTTATGTATTGTATGTTGTTTTATTCCTTTGATCTTATTTGATTATTTTTATACAATGGGTGTACAGCACAATGGTTAATGACTCTTGTTGTATTGTGCTATATAAATAAAGTAAAGTAAAGTGTTTTTAGTCATCATATGATTGGTTGCATTCTGCAGAATTTCTAAGAGATGTATAGGCGGCAAATGGGAACAAAGGTACCATGACTCCAATCCCCTTCTAAGGATCAGCTATGTGGTTTTCAAAAGATTTTAACTTTCACAACATTGACTATTTAAAGGACACTTCTTTGTATGCGGATTACACAATTAGCTGGAAATGGCTTGATACAGTATAGTTTTGTTACACCTTTTGTTACAACCCCATATGTCTAGGGGTTTGGAGCCGTACATTTGAATTAAAATATTGTTAAAAAGGATGGGGGAAGATGATTAAAAACTCGAGAAAAAAGGAATGAGGAAGTCAGAAACAAATATAATTGACAAACAAGTGCATTTATTTACAAGTAGTTAAGTCCCGAAGGAAAACTAATTTACAATATATACACAAGGAATCAATCATCAAACTAGAAAGACTGGCTATGGGTGCGCCTAAATCAAAGAACTAATCAAAACCAAAGCCCGTCTAATCTAGAACACAAATATAACCTTCTAAGCTAAACTAATACACATGAGTATAAAGAAACAAAAAGTCTTCAACGTCAGTGACGTCTTAACTAAACTCAATTACTTAAACATAAATACATAGATGGGCACACACCCGCTTACCTAATGTATTTAAACATAAATCAAAACCTACGTGTTGCACAATATATGTCACGTGACGAACTTACCTACCAGTCTCTCAAAGGGAACACATCACAGGTAAGCACTCACGGAATAAAACAGAATACAAGCACAAACACGGGGGTTAACAGAAAGCAGTAACTTGTTACAAGTAATCAAATAACAAAACAAAGTTAAGCACAAAACTAAACACAGAATAAATCAAAGTGTAACAAAAGCGAATCAAAGCTCAAACACAACAAAGTTAATCAAAGCACACGAACATCTAACAAATCAAAGACACAAAAGACTGTCAAAACATGTGTCAATTGCTTGACCATGTGAGAGCATAACAAACTGACTGTGTGTGAGCCAGTAGCGAACAAACAAATGTGTCTGTGTGAGCCAGCGACCAACTGACTATGGCAAAGTCAGAGACCAACTGACCAACGAACAACAAAACTTCCGGGTATTTGAACTGTGAGTGCAAGATGCTGATTGGAGGAACAGGAACAAGTGAATATCCAATCCCGAAGCGGAAATATCCTGATTGGGCAGCCGAAACACATGGGCGGATAGACAAAGAAAAGGGGAGGGAACACATAAACTGCGGGTGAAAGAGAAACTGAATGAAAATCCACATATAATATTGTCAAAACGTTCCAGGAACATAACACACATAATTAGATTTTGTCTTTGTGATTAGTTTTTTGATGCAAAATTCATTTAAATAGCCAGCTGTGCCTGATGCCATGGGATTAAGAAACCTAAACTAAATAAATAGTTACATTCTTGAAAGTGAAAAGCCTGTAAAATAGACTATACAACAAGTATGACTGGAAAATTATTCTTCCCAGTCATTCATTTATTCATTTTCCTTTAGTTTAGTCCCTTTATTTATCAGGTGTCGCAACAGCTGAATGCACCGCCAATTTATCCAGCATATGTTTTACACAGCGTATGCCCTTCCGTGCCACCGTGTCGCCTCTTCCCAGTCATATCATATTATATATTTTCATTTACTTTGAATGTTATGCCATTTTACTCACATGGATGATAATTAAATATTAATAAGATGATGTAATTGCTGCATTGATGATCATGCATTTAAGGATAGACAGATCCGTTCTTCACAACAATAACAAGCACGCAGCAATCTCAGATCAACTCATCTAGATATTTATTTTCTAATTCACAAATTGGTTTAAAGAACTCTTTCTTTTATCCTTCTGGAGCTCTTTGGTGGGACTTGAGACTGGTGTGGTGCACAGGTGACACTCATTAATGCCTTGCTTTTGGGACTGTGCTGTACAGATAATCACATCTATGGAGGCAACAGAATGGCATAAGGGGATGTGTGTGCCTTAGAGCAAGTTCTTAACCATCCTATAGATTTGTCTGATGTGCAGACTCCTCTGCTGTAAGTAAAATTAAGCTGCAGCCCTTTCACAGATGACTGCCACATAAACAGAAAATGGCCCAGGCCTTGTCCACGCTCATCTTCCACTGTCCTTACTCTTCCTTTCATAGTTCTAGAGTGGATTTGTGGAACTTAGGGATGGTGTGTTGGTGTTATAGCATATTATGAAAATACACAACCATCTGCGTATTGTAGGAACTGTGATTGGTTGCTTTATACGAAGATCCAACCATCTTTCTTTTGCAATCATTGGCCAATGAAAGCTGCAATGTTTTTCAGATCTTCTAATGAAAATTATTTTATCATTGCAGAATTCGATTAGTTTCATATTTGCATATTTTCTGTTCAATATCACACTAACAGTTATGTTGTTGTACTGGCAGAATCAGAATTATATACTTTAGTTTTATCGTCAAACAATATACAGAAAAGAGGAATTACTTGTGAATTCACTAAACGTGTGTAATGGAATACCTGAGTAATCTTATGTTGGACCAGATGTGTGAAAGCCAGTTGCCTGAAGTTAAAAAACCCAGATGATAAGCGCTGTGAAGGCCAGATAATGGGCATAAGGTAATTTTTACCTCGGGCCAAGTTCTTAAAGCTCCTAAAAGACTTCTGTATTGTCGGCAGAGAAGGTTTATTTAAGTAAAAGGATCTAATTATATCCTGGGGTATTATCAGTGTAGATACGGAGGATTTTACATGCTCAAATGCCCTGTTTCCACCTGGTACTGACATGCGTGTTCAGTGGTCTGATCACAAGTGGTCAGCCGTATGGGTCGTTTGTCACTTTCCTGAAATACAATCCATGGGAGCGTTTACTCTAACAGTGCCTCTGCCATGAATAAGTCTTATTGCATTGTGCCCATTCATATGTGTAGGAAATCCGATTCCTGAAGCTTGCTTGATAGAACATTGAGTTATTGTAGTGCAACAGTCATGCTTTTGATCCCAGTGCACAGATGCATTGGTAAAATTTGTGTATCTTTAAAAAATAAAACTTTAAATCATGTTCCAAAGCGTTTTTAGATGGCCACTATTTTTCATGTTTCCAATTCACAAAATGTACATTCACACATGTACATGGTAGACATTTGTGAATTGGAAAAAAGGAAATATAATGGGTAAGGGGCTATCTAAAAAGTCCACACATTGCATTTCAGTGGTCCTGAACTTTGATTGGTAGTGCTGCTTATTTCTTGATGACACAAGCAGAATGATACTTAAAACAAATAAATAAATAAATGATTATTTTAAAAACATATTTACACTTTAGGGCTCTTAACTTTCCCAGCAGGCACACAACATCATTAGACATTAATATTAGGTTAGATTTAGGTCGTGATGTTGGGTGACCAAAATTCAGTGTCTAGCCAGCGTCCAAGAGCAACGTTATTTTGATGTCCAATAACAACAACGTATTTAGGTTGTGTTGGAAAGTGACCCAAATCCAACATCATATTGACGTCACATACTGACATTTATTCGTCAGGTATGGCAACCAAAATTCAACGTCTAATAGACGTTATAGTGCTAACATCCACACAACGTGAAGCTGTAACGCCATTAGATGTTGATATTTGGTTGTTTTTAGGTTGTGTTGGAAAGTGACCAAAATCCAACATCTGTCCGACATTGGACACTGACGTCGGTCTGATGTTGCGTTCTGACATCAACCCGATTTTCATTTCCACCCAAAGTGCAACGTCCCCACGATGTTGGGGTAGTCTGACGTCATGTTGACGTCCTGTTCCTGCTGGGTTAAATCATAATAAGCTACCTGGACAAACAAATTATTCAGTCATTTTCTGCAGGAGAAAAGTGGCCTATTATTTTGACAAGCTTTTCCTCACTTTTCCTGGAGTGCACAGTACAATAAGCGTACAATTAATCAAACAAACCTATGTTATGTAGTATTAAGAGGAAGCAGGAAAGCAAGCGGATGAAAAGAAAGTGGCAACTCTTTTGATTGTAATCTGTGACTGTTAGCAGTAGAGGTGAAACAATACACATATTCATATTGATTTGGAAAATAAAGAGCATACAGTGTGTGAAATATAATGTTCTCAGTGCCAGAGGCTCAACAAGGCAACCGATGTAATCAGGCAACGTATGGTCTGCTCTCTATTAACGCAATTACTAGAACATAAGAACATGCTTAGGGCATATGTCCACCAAACCTAAAAAAAGCTACATCCTTTGTTAACAACTACTATAATATTACGTTTATTTTTTACAGTATATATTAGGAGCTTTCTTTTTGTTTTATATGCTGTGAAAAAGACACCCCTGAAGATGGGTCAAGTAGCTTATTGTTCAAAGTAAAAAAAAATAAAAAATCATGCTCTTTGATCTTTTAATACATAAAAAAATTTGTTTAAAAAAAGGAAATTCATTTAATTTAGCTGAATCGAAAACATAACAAATTGTGACATCACTGGGTTGTATCATACCGAACCATGAATTTTGTGAACCTTTTTTTAGCCTTGATTTGGTGTGCTTTCTTAAAACACAATGACAATCACATGTGTGTGGCTTGAATGCATTTAACTACATGAGCATTTACACTACAAAAGCAATCCAATCTTAATTTGACTACTTCTGGAACTTGTATAACACACTCAATATGTTGGTTAAGCATTTTTCCAGACATTTCTTTTGTCCAGACAAGTATTGATCAACGATAAAGCTTTTTGCAAATAAAAAACTCTTAGTGCAGGTATATTCCTCTGATGTCAGCTGTGATTTCTGTCTGAGCTTGTAAATGTTCCTGAATATGGCTGCTTTAGTCTAGCTAACTCTATCTAACTCTTCTCATCTTGTCTTTTGATTTCAGGGCGCAGAGGTTCAAGTCTGGACAAAGACGGCATTCTATTTACCCTCAATTGAATGCGAGCTCTCTGTGACCTCCAATATTTAAAATGGGGTTGTCATGGAAACTGCTGGTTCTGCAATTATTCATGGAATGCCTTTCAGGTAGGCATCCTAATAACCTGCTCTATAGACTTTCTTGCCTGTTTCTATGGCACACATTTGTCCTTGTCATTTACTATTAAGGGCAGACCTCTCACTCAGGGATGTCTCTTATCTTCTGAAACCAATTAAGGGTTTCACTTTGTTTGTGAATGCTAAAGCCTCCGCAGACTTCCAGGTGGCCACATGAGCAAAGACACAATACATGTGAAGGGCAGGCCTTGGGGAGATGCTTTATATTTAATAACAAACTTTGATCAGCATAAATATGAAGTGGTCAAGGACAAATGGTGCTGAATTGAAATTGCGCTTGCTTTCTTTGTAGCTGCGAGTCGTGGTTAGACAAGCGATGAAATTGTGCACATAAAGGAAAAACAGTTTTCTGGAGTACAGGTTATGATGGCTTTAAGAAGCAGTTTATGCAATATATTGCATAATACTTGCACATTTATTAAAGGGATAGTTCAAAACCTCACACATTCAATAACTATTTGTGTCACTTTATTTTGATGGTATTATATTTTGTTGACCGAGTTACATTGCAACTACATGCCAACTAATACATGCAACTGGGGCCCACTTTATATTAAGTGGCCTTAACTGCTATGTATTCATATCAAAATGTAAATGCAATGTACTTAATGTGTTCATAATGTATTGCAGGACACTTCTGGCGCTATTGAGGTGGGAAAGGTTTGGTCACAGATTCCCTACCCTCACACATTTGAGGGTAGGTTAAGTTGTAAGAGATTGTCAACAGTGTAATTATAAATTTAATTACAGAAATCAATTACGTATGTAATTATTGTAGATGGAGGTATTTCTTCAAGCATAAGTACAATCTAAAAACATGTATTTACACATTAAGTACATTGTAGCAAATTATTAATTTCTGTGTAAGTACATATTAGTTAAGGTCACTTAACATAAAGTGGAACTGTCTGCTTAATATCTGCTGATACTGCTCCACCAACAGACATTCTCCTGACTATAAGTAACTTTGCAAATATGTCAACTTACACTAGCCCTAACCCTAACCTTAACCTTACAGTCTACTAATATTCTAATTAGAATTAGTTGGCATATAATTGCAATGTAACTTAAAATCAACAAAATGTGTTAAAGGGACCATCGAAATAAAGCAATACAGAGTTTCTTTCTTCTGTTGAACCCAAAAGAATGTATTTACAAAAATGCTGGTTGATGGTACCCAATAACCTCCATAATATTTTTTTCTACTATGGAAATCAATGGGTAACCTCAAGTCAGAATTTTTCAAAATATGTTATTTTGTGTTCAACACAAGAAAAAACCCCATAAAGGTTTAAAACCACCTTTAAGAGAGAAATAATTTAAATATTTGGGTGAACTATCCCTTTAACTTAATGTTTAACTGTATATGTATAGGCACACATACATTGTGCAGTGCAATTAATGCTATATATTACACACACAGTACATATACTGTATCTTAATGGAAACAAATTGTATAAACACACATTTATGCATGTAACAGCTTTATTGAAACACTCATATTAAGCTGAACACATTTTCATAAGCTTTTATCTCACATTATTTTTTGCCTATTTATTGGACACAAAATGTATGTGTAATAGTATATAAGAAAACACATTAGTATTTTAGAATTGATGTATTTTTAAAGTCATGACAATAAAATATTTTTAAAAAGTCATGCAATTTTACAAATATAAAAAAACACATACTCTCTAATTCTCAAACAAAAAAAACCCCACAAAACAGCTAAACATACTCTAACAATGTTTGAATGTAAAAAAAAAAAACAGTGTATAAAAGAATAAACTGTATATTATTAGAAATAAAGTTACTTTGCCTAAAGAAAGATGCCATTATATTCTTCTTGGCAACGATTTCTTCCTATCTGGAATTATAATATTTGGCCATTAGGCTTTATGCTCATCATCCGTCTTTTGAAGAATATACTTTTGACATGTTTCCATTGTCAGTGAACTGTGCCCAATTACAGGCCTCCCACACCGTGGCATTATACCTTCTTGATTTAAAGACCACCTTGCTTTGTGTCAAAGTTGGAGAAAAGATGTGATAATATATAATTTAACCAGCCCTTTGAGAGACATGAAAAGGTTAATGTGCAAATGAATCCAGCAGCCATTATTTTATTGGAGTGCACAATTTATGTTCTCATTTAGCCGAGTGGAAGCACAAAAGCCCCTTTATTGATCTCTTTTTGATGAAGCAGTTACATTGTCTTTCAGTCACTAGAAGGGTCAGGCTTAATCCTCTCGCTTTTGAGTCTTTGATTTAAAAAGGCCTGTTTGCTCTTTTACATGATGTTCAGGAACTCTTCTGAAAGCACTCTTTTTTATGCTAGTAAGACTGTTTTGTTGTAGAATTATTAAGGAGTAAAGGATAAAGATATTAAATACATTGGCTTTCCATGATCCTGGGCTTTAACCCAATGATGGTTCACACTACACTGTAAAAAGTGATAACCTTTTGTTACCTTAAGAAGGTTTCTACCTGATTAAAAAAATAATGTGATGAATTTATGCTGATTTAGTGATGTTAATATGTTTTACATTGCAATTTTTTCAAAGTCAAGACATAAAAATACTTTCAGACAAAATCAGGCCAAAAAAAGGGATGCATTTCCCAAACAACGATGTAACTCACGGCTGAACAACTATAGTATGATGTACAGTGCATCCGGAAAGTATTCATAGCGCTTCACTTTTTTCCACTTTTTTTTATGTTACAGCCTTATTCCAAAATGGATTAAATGGATTAAACTAGAAATTCTACACACAATACCCCATAATGACAGTGTGAAAAAAGATTTTTGTAAATTGTTGCAAATTTATTAAAAATAAAAAACCTGAAAAATCACATGTACAAAAGTATTCACAGCCTTTGCTCAATACTTTGTTGCTGCACCTTTGGCAGCAATTACAGCCTCAAGTCTTTTTGAATATGGTGCCACAAGCTTGGCACACCTGTCTTTGGGAATTTTTGCCCATTCCTCTTTGCAGTACCTCTCAAGCTTTATCAGGTTGGATGGGAAGCGACGGTGTACAGCCATTTCCAGATCTCTCCAGAGATGTTCAATAGGATTTAGGTCTGAGCTCTATCATTTGAGAAATTAACAATGCAGTAACAAGTCCCAGCAGGCACAGGATGTCAGCATGACGTCAGATTGACGTTGTACCCCAACATCGTGAGGATGTTGCTTTTTGTTTGGAAATGAAAATTGGGTTGACGTCAGAACCCAACATCAGGCCGATGTCAATGTCCGAAGTTCAACTGAAAATCAACCAAATATCAACGTCTATAAACGTTGTGTGGATGTTACCACTATGACGTCTATCAGACGTTTGATTTTGGTTGTCATACCTGACGAATAAATGTCAGTATTTGACATCAGTATGATGTTGGTTTAAGATTTTTGTAAAGTGTTTTTGAAGCTGCTGCAAACGATCTGGACGAGCTTACAGAGACTGTAACATCTTATATCAGTTTCTGTGAAGACATCTGCATTCGTACCAGGACTCAACTCACATACAACAATGACAAACCGTGGTTCACTG
>CAIGQV010019951.1:4513285-4538418 GCA_903798115.1 Danio jaintianensis | reverse complement strand
ACCTGGCAATAAAGCTCTTTCTGATTCTGATTCTGATTCTGATAAGATGTTGGCTAGACATTGAATTTTGGCCACCTGACGTCATGACCTAAATCTAACCTAATATTAACGTCTTATGCCTGCTGGGGTGTTTCCCAAAACCATTGCTCTGTCACAGATCTGTCCTTTGAATCACATTAGTTATAAAGTAAATTGTCTGTAATGATGCTCTAAATGGGGCTTCTAAACGTCTTTAGAGAAAATTTGCATTAAATTATTTTTATTTTTTTGTTTTGTACAAATTATATATTTTTTTAAACACACGTAAGTGAGAGAGGATCACATGCTTATGATTTACCACAGCATTAGCTAATCATGATCCTCCAATCGTATGATTCCTAAGGTACTATAAATAACCACAGTCTTCATTCCACATTTATCTTCGTCTGGAAGATGGTCCTCGCTGGGCCTGTTGGTGTTTCTGTGCGGAGTTTGTATGTTCTCCCTGTGTCTGCGTGGGTTTCCCCCGAGTTCCCCGGTTTCCTCCCACCGTCCAAAGATATGCGTCATATGTAATAGACTAAGCCAAACGGGCACTTTGTCTAGCTCCCAGCATCAGTTTCTTTCCTTCTCAAAGTAGTTCACCTTAGCCACATCAGCCAGGGAGTTTTTGAGATCTACCTGAGCCCAATCTCCCCTCTCGCCCTGTGAACGGGAGGGAGCCCTGGGCTCGAGGATCCCTTGAGCTCAGGGCTCTCTCCCGGGACAGCATGCCAAACAAGCTTATGATAAATCATCAGCTAAGTGTGAACTCTTGAAACTATTTTTTTTGTTTTATCCAATATTAGTTTTGGTAAAACATGCATTCATTTTCCATATTAATGTAAACAGCACATATAGGGCCTTTATTTCTTTTACAAACATTATGAAGAATACTCCATATTCTATTCTAAAACATAAAACCACTTACAATAGCTAGCACGTAGGCTAATCTCAAATAGCCTATAAATCAGACATATGGTCAAATAGTGATGTTAAAACTACTTTTATGTATTTGTTGCCATAATTACATTTAGGTTCAGAAATCCTTGCAAATAATAGGTCACCTATAGCTTTTGTTATGAGCCATGGCTGTGTTCAAAATGGGATAAATGATTGCACTACGAAGGGAGCGCAACTGTCAATCTGAAGTTTGCTAAAACTGAAATGTAAAAAATTTCTTTGAAAGCAAATTACAGGGGAGAAAGATGACTTTAAGCTTTTTTTATTAATCATTCAAAGTAGATGTTGGAACGTTTTGGATTAGGGGATAGGGAGATAACTTAGAACTATAAACACAACCAGGACCTATGCTTTTAACTACAGCTCTAGAGGTGTAGTTGCAACCACAGCTGTTTGCAATTCAATTTGCACATGTTTGTTGGAATGACGGATTCGGGAAACACCAAATTGCTCAACTAAAACTATAATGAAAGAACTTACGACCTCAGTTGGCTGACGATGGTTTTCGGAAATGCACCTCAGAATAGTTAACTCTGGCTGGTAAACACATTGAATCTACCATTGACATATGGAAAAGCCATTTAACATTTAGTCTACATAATGTACTAGCATCTATTTTTAGTTTTGACTAGTTAATTACTGCAATTGTGACTACATATATTTATGTACTAGTAGTTACTCATTAGGTAGTCTCCTAGCCTTGCCTGTTCAATACTGCCACCTATTATTAGATACTACTTAATCATACTGTGTACATGTGCTAGTGCTTATATAATTGTACCTATTAATTGTGCCCATTATTGAGCTGTATTAGTCAAGATATGAATTGTTTCCAGAATTAATTACAAAAGATTCTAGTGTCTTATAAAGGTTCCAGTGCTAAGTAACTCCTAGTATTTATTAAATAGGTACTAGTATTGAGTGGATGAGAACTAGTCTATAAATATATAAATACTATATATACACATACTAAAAACTATAAATTAGAGCTACCTAATGAAAAAAAGATTTCACTTGTATATACATTAAAAAGGACAAGCTAATAAAAATAACAAACAAAATTACTAAAACTAAAAATTACCATTAAAATGAAAATGTAGTTCAATATGAATTCAGACTATTAATAAATATATGTCTCTGTCACACTAATGTATGTTGTATAGCAATAGTGTCAACATGTCAATGTTGATGTCGATGCTGCACAATTCAATTATGAAATTAAAAATATAACTTTTAAATACATTTTTTAAATAAAAAATTGTGTCTGAAACAAATATAAAGATTTGTGAGTTTCAACTAGTTCAACTAGGTTTCCATACATAAAACCCATCACTAGATAAAACATAGGCTACATTTACATAATTTGACTTTTGTTTCAGAACATTTACATAAGCTACAGCCTCTGTGAAAAGTTCTCTGTGAATTTAAATGTACTAAATGTCAGTTTTAAGTCTATTAGGTCTTCCATTATTGTTATTTTTAGACCAATAGTTAATTGTCCACAGTATAAAAGCAACATGATAATCAATACTGCTGAAACAGACCTTACAGCATTGTGAAACTATCATGATATTCATCCACTCCAGCCAAATATAAATTACATTACAAGCAAACCCATTAGAAATGATTATTGGAAACATTTGTGATTTAATTGCCAGCACTGTGCCTCTAGATGTGAAAAAGACATGCTAACTGCATTAATCCGCTTCATTTCTTTGAAAACTTGTAAACAATTAGAGGGTTTGCTTTATTTTCTGTCTTTTGAGCATATGGCGCCAGGTAATGGTAACTGCAGATGAACACAATGAATGCAAGGATGTAATTGTGCTTGATTAAATGTGCTGTGATTGAGGAGCAGAAACGCAAAACACACAATCACAGAAAAGCATAGCATATCTAGAGTCCTGATTTATTTAGTTTAAATGCAAAATGTGCTTATGCTACTTTCTCACCATGTTAAAGCAAAACTGAATTAGATGCTTTATGAATTTGATTACAGTTTGTGAAGCTGCTTTCCTCTTACTAATTTTCATCTGAGAGCAGATAAAAGAGTTCTAGGACTCAATCTTGACTTGACCTGTGAATAAGTGTGTGAAAGTTGTCATACATCATAAGTATAAATATATAGATGACAGTTTACACTATATGTTACACTGTACAATAATGTTGTACTGTACATTTTATTGTTAATGTATTTACTAAGATGAAATAAGAATGAACAATACATGTACAGCATTCATTAATCCTAGTTCAACATTTACTAATGCTTTATTATAATAAAAAGTTATGCTTCACTGTAAATAAATTAACAGATTTTTTTATTCATTTATGCTTTTAAATTTTATTGTGGAATCTTGATCTTTCCTCCAACAACTTTTTAATGTTGAAGTTTGAAAAAATGATTTGTGTTGACATTTTGAAGGCGACGCGGTGGTGCAGTGGGTAGCACAATCGCCTCACAGCAAGAAGGTCGCTGGTTCGAGCCTCGGCTGGGTCAGTTGGCATTTCTGTGTGGAGTTTGCATGTTCTCCCCGTGTTCGTGTGGGTTTCCTCCGGGTGCTCCGGTTTCCCCCCACAAGTCCAAAGACATGCGGTACAGGTGAATTGGGTAAGCAAAATTGTCCATAGTGTATGAGTGTGTATGAATGTTTCCCAGTGATGGGTTGCAGCTGGAAGGGCATCCGCTGCGTAAAACATATGCTGGATAAGTTGGCGGTTCATTCCGCTGTGGCGACCCCAGATTAATAAAGGGACTAAGCCGAAAAGAAAATGAATGAATGAATGGATGACATTTTGAATAGTTTGAAGTGATATATTGCCAGTGTTTGTAACAAACCTGGTAATAAACTGCAAGTACTTTTTCTGTTATTTTATTGATTCAGCATTTTATATAGTATTTATTATACAAATATATTGTTTAAACTACTAAAATGAGTAATTCAACCGTAAATGTAAAAAAAAACTTCTAAATTCATCAGTCAAATTTTTTCAGATGATTCAATGCTAACGGTACCTATTTTACCCCTATCTCAGAAAAAAAGGTTAGTGTTCTATTTAAGATTATTTCAGAAAAAAATGCTCCACAGTACTGTTTACTGGTTTAGTTAACCCAAACATTTAATTTACTCACTATTTACTGACCCTCGTGTAAAACCTGAAAGCATTGACTTCCATAGTAGGAAAAAAAAATATTGAAATCAATGGTTACAGGTTTTCAACATTCTCCAGAATATCTTCTTTTGTGTTTAACATAAGAAATAAACACAAACAGGTTTAAACGGTAAGTGAACGGTAAGTAAATAATGACAGAATTAAATTTTGAGTTAAAACGATCCCTTTAACAAATCATTTGCCTTTAACGGTTTGTCTTTAAGCACAATTTTAAGCATTTAATGGTTTGTCTTTAATCATAATTTAAACAAGAAATAGACACACTGAAAAACATGTTGGTCTAACATGAGGAATGAATTTTGGGCTGTACTTGGATTATTTGATCATGATAAACATACAATTGAGATGTAAATTCAAACATTTAAAATGATAGATTTCATCATTGCGCAACTTTCTGTACGCTCATTACAGTTAACAGTAGAGTTAGCTTACCACACCACATTTAATTCCTTAAATTCACGCTTCTCTACACTCAGAGCCTCAGGGCCCGTTCAGTGTGCATTTGTTGTGTGCAGGTGTGTATTTTAACCTACCAAGATTGGCTTTTTCATCTGATGAATAAAACCCTTGAATCAGAATCAAACGGATTGGAGGGCACACAAACGTCTAAACCCCCATCCCTCCCTCCCTCGTCCTGCGTGCCCTGTCTGTGCCTGGATATTCATGCTGAGGTAAGCTGGCCGAATTCATCGGCTTGTCAGATGGTATTGAATTTGAGATTAGTTTTTATTTGGGCCTCCAAATTGCTCCTTGGCTTTCCCCTCCAGCCCCGGCGCTGCTCCGGGGGTCTGAACTGCCATATAAATTCTCCCCTCAGGTAGAGAGATAGGGAAAGAGAGAGAGACCTGCTTTCTAAAACTTCCTCCATAATAACCTCCCTTTCCACCGAGCCAGGTTTTGTGTTGTAAAGCTCTTGTTAGTATTCTGTGCCGAACAGGGATAGATAATTTCTCAGCGACAGTGTGTCTCTTTGGACAGCTGCGGTCTGTTGACAGAAATCGCAGCACCGGTAAAGCCCTGCGCCGAAAACTTAACGTCAAACCCGTAGGCGACGACACGGTTTCAGATTACTCCCCATCAATATTTTAATAGCATCTTGTAATATTTTCAGCATCACCGAAAGCTTGCAATTACATGGTGTTTCTGAAACAGACAGTTCCGTCCTTTTGTCCTCTGGCAAACATAACCTTAATTGCAGCATTAATTCCTTGTATGATAGAAATTCACTTTTTTTGCCGCGTTTCTGAGGTTTGCATCAGCCTTGAGCTCAACCTCAAGTCTCTCTCGCTCTTGTATGTATTTACATATGCCGCATGCCTTTTGGTTCCAGATTTTGGTGTGGATATCTCTTTTAGCTGAAAATTGGTTTGGAACAGCTTGATCAGATCCAGACAGATGCTTTAGTGCAGTGTCAATACTGACGCCTCCATCTGATGTGTTCCAGAGTCATCATTATGAGAGACAGTTTTTTTTTGTTTAGCGAGGCTGAGTCACTTGGTAATTAATGTGTGTTTTAGCTTTTGATAACATCTCAGCGGATTGACTTTCATCTCTGTGTCTATCATGCGATTGCATAAGACGTTTTTTGGCCGGTGCATGTATAACACAGTATATCTACTAATCCCATGGGCGTCACTTGAGTTTGAAAAGCAGAAAGGATGGTGGGAGTTTGGAACGTCATGAAATGGTACAGTAGATGCTCAAAGCATGAATATAAATTAAGTTTCACACAAACGATTTAACATGATCTTTTGCCATTTTGATCAAGGGGTTGTAGTCAGGTAAAGCGTCATGAGTTCATACGAATTAACATATCATAACAATTTATCCAAAATCACCCCCTATACTCTCATTCGCTATTCCCTACATTAGTCTACTAATATAGTCCACTTTAAGGTGCTGTATGTAAGTTTTCGACTCTTCTAAAGCATAACAATACATTAATATGTTTGTAGATATTTTAGAAACATGCTAAGTGAACATACTTGTTTATCTGAAAAACAATGCTAAAGTCAGTTATTCTTCTTTGAAAATCTGTGCTGAAATGTCTATCTTTGTTTTGGTCTGTGTAACTCCACCCACTGCCAGTTTACCCAATTATATTTCAGCACCCCGAGTGGCCTTGATGGAAAACACATGAGCCACAGATTCAGAGTTATGAAAATCCGCATGAGGTGGTTTTTAATTAGCAAATAATATAAATATTACAAATTAGCTGATCAGCGTACATTGTGTGACTCGACCTTCAGCACTGTCACTCGCGTTGGTGTCATCAATCTGGCAACCTGCACTGTCCGAGGAAGGGCCAGGTAAAAAAAACAAAACCCTCTCCAATATTTTGAGTTTGGACTGCAATGCCTAGTTCAATCCTACATACTTTACCTTTCTGGGGGTTGATTAAAATGAGGGAGTGAATTCAACCATTTTGTTTTTGCTTTGCTTGTTGATAAATCTCCTAGAGAAAGATTCGATTTTAAACTTCTTGTTCAGACCGTGTGATAGTTGTTTAGCAACCAACTTGTTCAGCATATATTTTATACAGCAGGAGCTTCCAGCTGCAACCCAGTACTGGGAAACATCCATACACACTAATTCACTACGGCCAATTTAGTTTATTCAATTCACCTATACCGCATGTCTTTGGACTGTGGGGGAAACCGGAGCACCTGGAGGAAACCCACGCGAACACGGGGAGAACATGCAAACTCAAATTTAACAATTAAATAATAATTTATTTAGAAACTTACATCAATAGGATTCTAATGTGTATGCAATCTTGTGCTCAGATGCGGAAGTACATTTAGTCTGCAAATGCTAACATCCACTGTGTAGTCCACTAAAGGCAATCAGAGTCAAGAAACCAAACACAATTTGTTGAGTATATAAACAACTTTTGGGTTGACAAAACCAATCCAAGCCAGTCAGGCTTTGTTGGGATATTGATGCTTATCATAAACTTTCTTTGTTAATTCAGGTTTTGATCCTGAGTTCTTGAAGCGTGTGCACATAAAGGCATGACATCGTTAGCAAACAGCCAATCACATGCCTTGGTTGTTATTGACTTTTCATGAGAGTGAACATGATTAACCACAAATAAAAAAGAAAATATTAAGAACTGCTAAGATTTAAACACATTTATTGAACAATACAGATGACAACTAACAAAAACAATTTATTAGTGCAGATGAAAGTTTAAAGTATTTTTTTATACTTTGTAAAAAGTGTGTTTTAGCATCATCATTGTGCCGCCTGTAGTTTTTCTCTGTGCCTCTAGTGTTCTGGCAAAGTCTAGTATAGATACATCTGGAGTTACTTGGGCATGCGCACATCAATATAGCATCATTTTTGTGACACTCTACAACAATAATTACATTACATTACTGAGGGGTAAGTTTAGTGTTGGGGTAGGGGTAGGCATTAATAAAACAGTGTAATGGGGAATTTTATAAATAATACTTGTTAACTTCCAACCGTACCTGTATCCCTTCTACTGCAGCATCAAGCCTGTGTTCCCCTCTTTCTTAGTACTTCCTCACATGTCCTTGTTAGCATCCCCCAGGTTGCCTGTGCCTTGTTTTCTCCATGGTATTTAAGTTGTGTATTTTTCCCTTGTCTCTCACTTGGTTTTTGAGTCTGTACCTTGAGTATCTTGTTCTGTCTCATCCAGTCTTCCCAAACTACTCCAAATAAGATACCCTGTGTTCCTGTCTTTAGTTGTTGTCAATGTTCTCTGGTTTCATGGAGTTTTTATTTTCTACTCTTATTGGTTCCTTTGGCTCTACTGTTAATAGTACCTTGGTCTGAGAAGAACTTCTATTAGATTATTTCTTGCAAAGATGTTTTTAATGAATCTTCTATTCTTTACTGATCTCTAGAATACCGCTTTGAATTTTTTGAATATGCTTTGGTCTAATATTATAACCCCATGGATGAATGGTATATCTTTCAAACAATATATAATATAATAGCTTGCAAAAATATCACTATTGTAAAATCATACTAATACAATACCAGACAATAAGCAAACTGAAAAATGGGCTTTAAATACACAAAACACGATTAAACAGATTACAAACTGGGGTGACACAACAGGTGGAACTCATGATCATTAACACACAGCGGGGAAACAAAACAAAGGGGTCACATGACAAACATGCACATGGAACATGGCACAACATAACGTCACCTGACACAATACAACACCTACACACCAGACATGTGACACATTCGAAAATTGTGCATTGTGTTCCCGGCATTAATTCACATTGGTTCAGGAATATTTGGTAAATATGTTTGACATTCAGAAAATATATGAAAAAGACCTTTTGAAGGGACAACAGCTGACTCTTACATCTTGCCTTATTTTTGTCAGAAAGAAACAGATCCAAAGAAAACTTTAATGACACAACACTTTTTTTTAACATTTCAGTGCTGTAATCTTTATATTTGTTTAACATTAACAATGATAACCATAAATAAATGGAAAACTGTTGGTGTATTATATTCATATTATATAAGTGTTGCTGTTATTTGTGAAAGATTTAACATAGGATGCATATTTTGGTATACAAATAAAAACCTACAGTAAGAGAGGATGCAATGCGAGGAGGCTGGGCTGTGGGAAATATGAATGAACTAAACAGTAGAAGGGATTGTGGCAGCTAATTGGAAACCTGAGTCAATATTATGGCTGTGAAGTATCACTTTATCATTTGCTCCCGCTCACGTCTTTTCATCTTCTCATGTTTCTTGTTGCATTTAAGAGTTAAAGCCCTTGTTGACAGTGAGATTGAAATTAGCCCTGGTGCAGTGTATTCCCCATTCAATAGATTTCAGACACCTCCACTGAGAGCTCTTCTGTGCTCTATTATCACCCAGAATCACAATGAACTCCACCTCTCATGAGTTAGTGAGATGTTAATTGAACACTAGATAGATCAATTTAGCGTTTCTGGTGTGGCGGGGGAACAAATGTTCATTTCAGAATTTCAGATGCATTAATTCAGTTTTAATGCAACTTCACCCCTCTGGAACTTGATATCTGCAAAGAGTAAATAAACAGGCCAGCAGCATGTGCTTAACATGAAGTAATTTCTCAAGACCATGGTTTACACTGAAATTAGGTCCCTTAAGTGTAGGTGAAAAATGTGCTGTGAGTGCCTGTCTGCTGCTTCAGATTTCAGACAGAGATTTTCTGAAGTATAGTAGTTATGTTGGAATAGGAGATAAATTAATTGATCCTTTTTTGAGATTCAATGTTTGATTAGAGTTCAATTGCAATTTGTAAGCACACTTTTTATAATTAAAAAAAGATTCTGCACCACAAATCCATTTGTAAGTGAATTTTATTTGTTTGTTTGTTTGTTTGTTTGTTTGTTTGTTTGTTTGTTTGTTTTTATTATTATTGATATTTATATATCATCTGAAAGCTGAACAAATCAGGTAATGTGGATAGGATGACAGTATTTTGCAAGATACAACTATTTGAAATCTGGAATCTGAGGGTTCAAAAAAATATATTTAGACAATCTCATTTAATGAAAGCTGTCAAAGCAAATTAAGTTTAGAAATGCATATTACTAATCAAAAATTGAGTTTTGATATATTTACAGTAGAAAATCAACAAAATATCTTCATCAAATATGATATTTGCTTAATATTCTAATGATTTTGTCATAAAAGTAAAATTGATCATTTTAACCCAAATAATGTGTTTTTTGGCTATTGCTAAAGATACACCAGTGTGGCATAATAAGGTTTTGTGGTCCAAGGTCACATATTGATGTTGTATTTGTTCATTTGTTTATATACTGCACTAGAGTTGAAATATTATTTGAATAAATAATACAATTAGGTTTATTTTACTACAATGAAAAGCTACACCTAGGAGAACTATTATACAAAATATATATATTTTTTAAAATATTATTTTTGAGCATAATTATGAGTCTCCAGCCTCCACTGCTTTTCTGTTTGCCATAAGCCAGAAACTTGCCCAAAACTAGTTACAAAAATCTGCTTAGCTCCTTCCTTTTACACAGTTCTCACTAGAGCATTTAACAGCAATGTTTATGTTAGAAATACTGTATATTCTTATTAAAGCTATTGAAGTGATTCAGCTGTGAGTGTTTGAAGAGTGATTTCATCTATGGTTTGATACACATTGGCATCATAGTCTGCAGTAGGTAGGTTACAATGTTTAATAATCTGTTAAAATGTGTTACAGAAAATACAGCTTCATTCTTAGTTTATTAAACGATGCATTTGCAAAATGCTGGAATTAACATTAGGATTAATAAATGCTTTAAAAGATTTTGTTCTATTGTCAGTATATGATAATTAGCGCAGCTGTAGCAAATGGAACCTCAGTATTACTAAAAGAAAAACATGTGTTTGGGTAAGTTGCTGTATTCTGCCTAAAGATCTGTTTATAAGTGTGTTTCCTTTTAATAGTAAAATAGCTAATATTAAGTCCTCATTTTCTATCAATGCATATAATGTTTCTCGATCTAACAGTAGATACAGCAAGACCTGTGGAATAATTTCAGTGTAGATGTTATTTAAATTCAGTTTATCATAAATTTTTAAGCAAAACAAGTTTCGCTTGTTTAGTTTTGTAAACCGTGCAGAAACATTAAGCTCTATGTTGTGTTAATCGTCAAACAATGAGTTTTAGATTATGCAAATTTCATTCACTATTGCATAAAAACTCTCCATCCTGCTCATTGTTGGGTGGATGTCTCATCTTCCTGAAGGCCATTTGCGCTTAATAAGACAGGATAAGTGGTTTGTGCTAACCATCAACATGTAATTAAGGGGAATAATAAACCAAGAAATTTCTAGGCTTTTAAGTGTTTACACGATACACACAATTAAGCTACTTTCACCCAAGTTAGTGTATTTGGTACGAGAAAATCATATTAGTGAGCTTAGAGGCTCACCATGTGTTTCTTGAAAATTGAATAAGCTTTTTTTTTTAGACTATATTGCAAACAAAGCTGGTGGATTAGCAGAATGTAAATTCATTCACTGTCTCAACACAGCTCAAACTTTCAGTATGTTTTGGTTTTTTGAGGTCGGTGCTGTTAGCGTCTTGAATGTTCAACATAGAGCTAGCATCCAACAACAATCAAGTGTTTTTAAGATTTCTTTGATACTGCCAAATTTATTCTGTTATTGAATAACAGCTAGGATTTCATCCAGCAAACAGATACGTTTACAGCATCTTTGCTCTAAAAAAAGGCATGCTGCAGATTAGATGTGGAAATGTTGGAGGTTTGTTTTTAAAACTCTGGGGTTGCATTTCAGGTAGACAGACCAAAACTTTTTAAAATGAAGACATGAATTTGAAAACAAAAACATGGTTCATGGTTGGGTCTTCTGGATTACTGCATATGTTTTCCTGACTCATCAAGCCCCAAACGTATGACTATTAAATGTTCTTTGCATTGATGTGATGCACACCTCAAATATAAAAACGGCAGAAACCATTTACAGTATGTTTTATTTCTTTTAAAATACCACAATAGCCACTTTCACACAGTACACTACAGACTTTTCCAGGAAGTTGCTTGTAAATTAGCTTTTAATCTGCGGTCACACCTGAGCATCTTACATGCACACAATATATCATTCATTCATTCATTCATTCATTTTCCTTCAGCTTAGTCCCTTTATTCATCAGGGATAGCCACAGCGGAATGAACCACCACAATACATCATAAAATTACTAACTTGCAACATGCAGTGAAACAAACACATATACATGGAAAAAGTTACACTGCAAGAATTACATTTTCAGCTGTGCAATCTGAACAACTCGTACTACAAATATATAGCCACTTTTTGCTTCTGAAATGTCTTTTTGGCCATGTAGTGTGGATGGAGATTTTTTTCTGAAACATACATGTAGTGGAAACATTAGTATCCAGATATATTTTAAAGAGCGTTTGGTCTGAAAAAACATCCAGCATGTACAAATATCTGATAAATGTTTTTAATCCTTTGATGCATACAATCACACCGGTGTGATCAGTCTTGGCTGGTCCCTGGAGCATACGATCACACTGGTGTGATTAGAGCATTCAATGCATCATGTCATCAGCTGTTAAATTCAAATCTGCTTTCTCACGATGCCTGTTTATTATGTTTATCTTAGGTTTCAGATGTTTAAATTCACATACATACTAGCAAAACATAATATGTATTGTTTGAGACACACACTGATGTCTATGGAGATGCCAATAATAATTATTTTAAAACATAAATGCATTATTCACATCAGACACACAGTGCTTAGGTAACTAAAATGTTTTTGCTTTCAAATATTTTGTGAGAAGTTGATGAATTTATGTGTTGTAAATCCAGCAGCTCTAATCTCTCCACTGTAGCACAAACTAACATGACAGCATTACCGTCATAGATCAAATAATTGATCATTATTAAGCTGTTTTAAATGACAAAATACATGTTCTTACAAATATCAGAGAATAGCAATATCAGATATTTCACAGTATAATAAGGAAGTTTGTCAATATTTGCATAAAAGGGAATAAAATTAAAAAAAAATCCTCAGGGCTGGAGTTTGTCACATGATAAAGTTTGACGTTTTGCCATGGAAACTTAAAAGCGATGAGGTCTGAAATCTGATCACGTGAATGGGTGAAAATAGAAAAGGTCTGTTGAAAATTCTAAATCATTAACATCTTCTAAGCACATTCTAAACGTCTATTTAAAGGGATAGTTAACCTTTAAGTGTCTTTATTCTGTTGAACACCAAGGGAGCTATTTTGAAGAAAGCTGATAATTGTAACCACTGATGTCCATAGTAAGAAAAGCAGATACCATAGAAATCAATGGTTACAGGTTTCCAACATTTTTCCAAATATATTTTTTTGTGTTTAACAGAATAAATAAAGTCTAACATGTAAAGGAACAAGTAAAGGATGAGTAAATGGTGACAGAATTTCCCTTTAGAACCTAAAAGGAGGTATTGGATGATATTGTAGCTAATGCTCTAGTAACAAATTGGTCTTCCAGATGTTAACACATACATCAAATAGACATTTCTGCGATGTACATATGTTATCAGATTATGGGCAAGGATCTAAAATGCTGTATAAAATGAAAATGCACTAGTGTTCGGATTGACTAGCAGTGTAATTGTGTTCTTCTCCTCACCACCTTTAGACGGCAGCGGTCCTCTGAGGCCAGTTTTCACCAAACAGCCTGGAAGTATTGTATTCCCTCTCCATCTTAATGAGCCCAGCCGGGAGGTCACCTTCAGCTGTGAAGCGCAGGGACGTCCGCCCCCGTCCTACAGGTGAGATCCCAGTGTACACATAGATTTTGGAATAAAAAATCCAAGACAAGCTTTAATTGAGCTCTTTTTTCTGTCATTGCCAAAGACAAATAGACAATCCATACTTGATTAGCCTATTCAATCTAAGCTTGAGTTGATTTGAGTGTAAGGACCTTGGAAAAAAAAACATTTCGACCTTGGAAAAAAAAACATTTCTGAGCGCCGAGCACATGTTGGGTACTTCTAACATGACAGGGACTCTTTTTTCAGTCTGCCAAGTACACATTAATTTATCAAAGAGAGGAGCTCTCCATTGCCGCTATTACTGAGACCTTTATATTGTCGCTGCAGTCCTTGATTTGACTCATCTTGAGTCAAAAGCAGTCTGAACTAGTCTCAGCTGGTTTGCCCTTTCTGTTTTATTTTTTTATTTTATTTAGTGGGTAGACCCATGCTGAGTCTTATTGGGTTTAATTTCTCTTTGCAAAGCTATTTCCTTCAGCCACTTTCTCTTGGCTGCCCTCTTTCTTTGACTCCCTATTGTTCTTCGGATTGAGTCTAGATCTTTCTGTTTTAAGTGAATTTAATATTATTTTAATTGAGCTGTAGATGTGTAAAAAAAATTAAATGCACTCACTCATTTAAGCTTCTCCAATCAGAGAGTTTTCAGTCTGTAACAGATTTTTCTATTATTATTCAGTAGGGATTTATACAGTTGAACACAAATGACGGTTTCATTTATCAAATCGACACAGTATTAATAGGTACTGTAAGGAACTGTTTTCAACGATGACAATAATAAGACATATATTTTGAGCACCAAATCAGCAGCACAAATGATATATAAATATATCCATGATAGCACATGTACATTGCAGAGACATCTTAAGGGCAGTCGTGGCCTGGTGGTTAGAGTGTTGGACTCGTGATCCGAAGGTTGCTGGTTCGATACTCGGTACCAGCGGGAATTGGGGGTGGGGGGAGTGAATGACCACCACTCTCCACCACCCTCAATACCACGACTGAGGTGAGTCCCTTGAGCAAGGCACCGTTCCCCCCAACTGCTCCCCGGGCGCCGCAGCATGGCTGCCCACTGCTCCGGGTGTGTGTTCACGGTATGTGTGTGTTCACTAACTGTGTGTGTGCACTTGGATGGGTTAAATGCAGAGCACAAATTCCAAGTATGGGACACCATACTTGGCCACACTACACTTCACTTCACTTCACTTCACTTCACTTCACTTCACTTCACTTCACTTCATCTATTTTATGTTTGTGTTTACATCTGGAAGAATAATAAATGCTCTTATTATTAGAAGTTAAATGCTCTTATTATTATGTTATGCTCTTCTATATAACATCTGTTAGATGTCTTCTCTCGGATGTTAAACAAATGTTTAGAATATGTCTTTAAGATGTTTTAAATTCATTTTCGGCTTAGTCCCTTTATTAATCAGGGGTCGCCACAGCAGAATGAACCGCCAACTTATCCAGCATATGTTTTACGCAGCGGATGCCCTTCCAGCTGCAACCCATCACTAGGAAACACTCTCACATTCACACACACACACTCATACACTATGGCCAATTTTGCTTACCCAATTCACTTATAGTGCACCCGAAGAAAAAACCCACGCTACTATGGGAAGAACATGCAAACTCCACACAGAAATGCCAACTGGCCCAACCGGGATTCAAACCAGTGACTTTCTTGTTGTAAGGCGACATTGCTAACCACTGAGCCACCGTGCTGCCCTCCAAACAGATACAGTAGATAGATAATTAGCAATTTAGTATGTTGTTAGCTTTTTTTTTACACATTGCTTTGTCACTATCATGTTTAACAAGTTGCTAGCATGTTTTAGCACATCAATATCATTGTTAGCATTTTAGCACATTGCATACTTTGTTACTAGCATTTTAGCAAATTGGTAGCAGCTTTTAGAATATCCCTGCCGTGACATTGGTAGCATGTTGTAGCATTTTTTTTGTTGTTGTATATTTTAACACATTAAAATAACATGTTGTTAGCATGTCTTAAAACATTGTTTTCTTGATACTAGCATGTTTTAACAAGTTGCTACCCTGTTTAAGCACTTATTTTAGCATACATTTTAGGTCATTTTAGCACATTAGCAGGCTTTAGATTGGTAACATGTTCAAATACATTTCTTGTATTGTTTAACGCATTGCTAGCAACTTAAACAGATACATTTTAGTCATTACTTTGTGAAAGCTGGTAATTAAATCCAATTTTTATAATATTTCACATTAGTAACTGTTTTTATTTGTGATGTTGATCAAAAGAAAATGCAGCCTTATATATCAATATACCCACTCCAAACATTTTTATATAAATCTCTATATTATTGTGAATTATAAGTGCGTTTCAAAGGAAAATCTACCTTTGAAGAGCTTAAGAAAACTTTTTACACCTGTCTACAATACATTAAAAAATAATAATCAAAGTGTACAAGTTGAAGTGCTTGACACAATTTTGCCCTTGGACTTTGTACTTCTGTTCAGCTGATAAATAATAAATTGTAACATTTTCTCAGCATTTGGATGAAGATGAATGAAAAAATGCACTGTTTTGGCTTTTACTCTCCATTAGAGAGTGAAAAACATACTCAATGTATTCAGAATATGGTATGTCTAACACATATTTAGAGAACTATGCAAAGGAATTATTTCTTTAAATATAATGAAGGAATATATATATATATATTTATTTATTTATTTATTTATTTATTTAGGGCATGCCACTTTTTGTTCAAATGTAAATAAAAGGTCAGTCATATTTTTTTTTTCCACAATGATGCCTCTTGTACATCGTCTTATTATCTTTTGGGAGAAGCCTGTGCCATTTCCGGTCAATAAATATCTTGCAGGTTGCAGTCAGAATTTGCCAGCATAATGAATAATTTCGGGCTTGACTGTACGTCATTGAATTTGAGTGACAGGCAGGGCAAATAGTGGGCTGTTCATGCAAATACATCTCACCCAAGTCTTATGCATTATCTTTTGAGGCACGATACAGATTTCTATCAATATGGAAGGGTCGTAGATGAGACCTTTAGTGTGTTGGAGTGAAATGTGAGGGTATATTCAGGTTTTTATGTGTATTATTTTGATCTCCGTTGTAGATATGCATAGAAAGGCAATTGACATGAATCAGATCTTAGTCCACATTAAATCCAGATGGACACAATTGTGCCCTTCTCCATTTTCTCCAGCTCGTCAATTAAATGGCCTTAATTTGCTCTGTTGCTCTGCACAGCAGACTCATTTGTTCTCATTTGTATGCCATATTGACAGAGAGGTCTGTTTTTTTTCAGTGATTAAGATTTAATAATGAGGAAAAGCAGTGATTATGTTACTTGAATCTATTGATTAATTTTGTGGTGACGTAAAGGCGAGGCTTTTGCAGCCTCTGAACTCATGTGTGTCTCTGGGGTTTTGTGGTCTCTGATGTGTTAAGGTTGACTGGACCGGGACATCGATCTGTTAGAAAAGAGCCTCTACTTAAAAGCCTCTGTGCCTTTTTCATGCGCCACTTATTTATTATTTCATTAAATAAATGATGTGGCATTTATTATTTGAGAATTGTATATGTCCAGGTGGTAAACCAAAAATTTTCATTGTGGAGTTCTTCATCTTAAAGGTCCCGTGAAGTGCTTTGAAATGTGCATTTTTTATTCGACGTTTGACCTAATCAACTGAAAAATGAATAGAGGGTGGGGCATAGAGTAGACATAGATCCTCACACTAAAAAAAACAACAACCAATATCATTTTGTTTTTATCATAGCTTTGCCAGTGAGAAGGGGCGGGGATGTCAGTTACTAGAGAGCATTTGATTAGTCAAGACTGACGTGAAAAAAACATCCAGTTTGCAGCTTTGGATGTTTATATCAGTTTTATATATTTTAAACGCACTAGCTAATAGATATCTATAAAACTTAAAGACTGAAACTAACATCTAAAAATGTTTTTATTTTAATTTCACAGAACCTTTAAATAAACAACAACAACAAAACAGCTCATATATATGGTTTGACTTGAGGTTAGCTTTTATAAACATATTATTCATATTAATATTTAGAATGATATTTTACTGGTAACAAATTACATTAAGGTCAATTATAAGTTCCTAATTATTTTTTTTTTCTACAGTTTAGAGAGAAAAATCTTAATTCCATTTACCTTTACTTTTTATTTCAGTTTATTTCAGTTCAGTTTTTTTTCATATGTATTTTTTTTTATTTCATTTTAAACGAACGTTTCTTTTTCGCTTAATTTCAGTTAACTATAACAAACTCAGGTTTGTTAGTAGACTTAGTTTTTTTATTTCACAATTTAGCATTTTATCTCACAGTTTTCTCAGATTTCATATTTTATAGCTCACAATTCTGAAAGGAAATTTGATATATAATTTCACTGTTGCAAAAATACAATTCAGAATTAATCAGAATTGCCAAGCTTTCAAAATAAGCAGTATATTATGAATAACTACGAAATATACCTGACTATGTTATACTTAGAAAGAGGAGAAAAATATTTTCTAGTATTCCAAACTCTCCATTCACTAACGTCCCCCTGTGTGTTTTACAGGTGGAAAATGAATGACAGCTTCATTTCTTCTCAGCCTGGTTCTCGATACAGCATCTCCGGAGGAAACCTTCGAATCAGCCAGCTCAATAAAGAAGAGGATGCTGGTATTTACCAATGTCTGGCCTCCAACTCTTTCGGGACTATTCTCAGCAGAGAAGCGAGTCTTCACATCGCTTGTGAGTCACTGTTTAAAGCATTTCTCTTCCCAAAAAACTCAAGCTCTTGAAGGTAAAGTAGACCGGCCAGAAAGGCTTGGAAAGTTGTTATATAAAAGTGGGCTCAGTAAATTCTGTATGAGCTCTGAATGTAGTCAGAGTTAATATGAAGAAGTACTGCGATAAGCATGTTATCTTTATCTCATAAAATGGACTCATTAGTGCTAATTCAAATGAACACTGAGGGCATGAAGGTAAAAAGGCTCACAATTCATCCAACTTTTCCATTTAAGCACGGTGTGAATTTTGATGGTATGAAGATCGTATACTGTATGTCCACGCAGGGGCGCCGCTTCAGGGACTGACAGGTCGTATGAAACTGAAAAGCAGGGGGATTCGTGGGCCCCTATTAATATCTCTGGGGGCCCCAAAAATGTGTGGTCCCTTAGATTCATCCTAACTTTCACCCCTAGCGGCGTCCACGTACATGTCATGAGTGAATTTATGTGAAAATCGTTCAGATGCAGTGATATTTTAAATTATTTTATAACCTGGTGAATTCTGAAGCTATTGTGAAGATATTTGTTCAAGATTTGTTAGATTTTATTTGGGGGATTTTTATATGAAGGACTATTATTTAGGTGTTGATGCCTGAAGGCGAGGAGGAAATGCTAATGTGTTACTCAGTAGAGAAATTGCTGTTTTGTTTTCATTTGGACTGCCTTTCACTCGAATAAAAGTTGTTAGCCGTAGAAATATCCAAGTCCATCATCTTTATTCAAATCTACTCGTGAGCAGCTAAGCCACAAGTCTTACACTATTGCAATTCTGCACCAAAAATGCATCAGATGAAGGGATTGCTTTCATTGCTTTTAGAGTCTCTCTCTCTCTCTCTCTCTCTCTCTCTTTCTCTCTCTCACACACACACACACACACACACACACACAGTTTGGCAACGATTATAATGCCATCAATTCAGTTCAATTCCATATCATGATGCATTGCATTCATGATTTTTTAATTTACTTCAATACAGTTTTTCTTTTTTTAATTACATGCAGTCAGGTATATGAATTGAACCTTTAAGTTTAACTGCTCAAAGAAAACACGCTTCTTAAATGTATCAAACAAAACTGAAGTATAGGCACAAGACAAAAGGAGCATTTAGAACAAAATACACCAATGTAAATAGTAAAAATGCTTGTTGTCACTTTGGACGAAAGCATCTGCTAAATGACTAAATGTAAATGATAGAAATGTAAATATGAAACTGTTGATCATTAATTTATTATCTGTAAAATAAAAATGAAATATTTATATTTCTGGTGCTAATTGTCTGTGCAAGTCCTAAACATTAGAAGAACATCAACAGGTGTAGACATATTCTGTCTGACAGAAAATAGGATTATACTAAGCTAACACTGAATCAACTCACATCTTCTTTTTTCATCCATTGAACTCATCTGTTGCTGCTTGGCTATTCATCACTGACTGAAATGGTTTTTTCAACAACAATACCTGCTCATTAGAAGTTTCACATAGTTATTTTTAGAGCCTTTACACAGACGTTGTTAGACATGGATGCACGCATTGACACATGACACAGACTCTCTCTGTCCATCCATGGTGATTACAGCATGGCTAAAAAATCATAAAAAGCAGAGGGGACACAAAGAGGCTTTTGAAAAGTGGAGAGGACATGACCCCTTTGTGCCAAAGGAAGTTACACCCTTGTTTATAGGTAATATATTTATTTTAATAACATATTTGTTGGTAAAACTGAAAGGAAAAAGGTAATAATGTGTCTTAAATATAACAATATTAACTTATTTACTGAATTGTTGTATAAAATCAGTCAAGTTTGTGCTATTTGGTACAAAACAAAATGTGTGATATTGTGTAACTATGATAATTATAATGACTATGATAATGATAGCAACTATGATATTGTTTAACTATGACTATGAAAAGTTTTGTTTTTGTCCCAGTATTTTGAATTTAAGTAGCATAAAACTGCATTCTATAGGCTCCAACACACAATAATGCTTTATGTTAGTCACCAATCAACTTTATATGAAATGTAAGTACACAGGTATGGGAGTGTTAACCGTGTTAAAAGTGCTATTCCAAATGACTAATTAATTTAATTATCATCTTAAAGTACAGTATGTACACAATACACAATGTCAAACTACTCACCATTGACTGACTGTACAACATGCAGTGACACCATTCCTCAATACGATCACAAAAAAATTTACATTAAATTGATCAGTACTTTTACAAAAGTGATCAAAAGTGACAGTAAAGACATTTAAAAGGTTTTGTATTAAAGATTTGTATTTTTTTAAGTGCTGATCTTTTGAACTCTTTATTCAGAAAATATTTTGTTGGATTGCTATTCATTCTGGTTACTGTTATTGTGTTATAAGGAACCACAACTAATGAGATCTTAGCAGTGTTGCTAAAACTGATGTGTCATGGCCCTCATACTTGCTTTGTTTTCTCGCTGTGATCTTCGTGCGCTGGATCTCTGCTGGCAAGGTAAACTCAGTCTTCTCTGTGGGATGATTAGCAGGCTCATCTGCAGCACTGAGGCCATGTGATGGATGTGAGACTGACTTCAGAAGCTGCTTCCTGCTGTCAAGCTTAGTGTGATCTTTAAACCCGCTCTGGCTTCTGTGAAGTGAAGGTGGCACGCATGCAGGTCCTTAAGCTTTATGTGTTATCAGTGTTTTCTCTTAATTACCTGGACCTAACCTGCTGTGGTGCACAAATTTATCGCTTTATTATTGTCCTGAGTCTGTAAAGCAGCATAGGATGATCTGACACCTTGGTCTTATGTCTCGCTCATAGTATAACAGGGTATAAACAATATTGTACATTTTAGAAATGTAGTTTCTGAGCAACATTGTAGCCAAAATTAGTTATCCTCAACTGAACACATGAAAAATATATAATGTTAAAATAGAAATGCATCAAGGCAGCTGTGGTTTGCAGAACTTCTCCATAAAAAGTATAGTGACAGTTATAACTGTAAGTTTTTTTGTGTAAAATAATGCACAAATTTTCTGTTCTGATTTTTACACGAAATACTGGTAACCATCATAATAATTCAAGTGGTACAGTAGAAACTATATAAAGAGTCAGAGTTAATTTTTAAATGGTCTGTTCATAAAACGTTATCAATGTTTGTAGATAGTAGTGCGTAGTGTCATACACTAATAAAATCCATCAGAGTAACACATATTGCTAAAATAATGTAAGAAAAATTAACTAAATTACAAAATGTTACATAAATAAACCCTAAGTGTGCAATATATTACAATAAATATTTCACAATATGCATTTGTTTGTCGCCATATATGACTAGGTTAACTTACATTTTGTTTTCGACTGTAGCATTTGAATAAACCTTAAACAAAATAGTAATGAAGAAGAAGTCAGCGTGTGGAGTTGCTAAATGAATGAATGAATAAATTATATATAAAATTAATAGGTTGTGAACAAATTTGGAAGCCACTGGACATGTTTGCTTTTAGTATAGTTGCGTAAATGAGTAATTACATATTTATACACATAAATACATATTATATATCAAAGCTAATTGCATGCTTGATGCAAAGCATTACTTACAATAAACATAATACAGAATTTACCTAAAAAGCAGTTATAAATATATGCATTGTTGTTCCTCAAAGCTGCAAGAAACCCTATAGGATTTCACATCAGGCAGCTGTTTTTGATTCCTAAAGATGCTGACACATGCGCATTCATCCAGTTCAGCCAGATTTGTTTTGAAGTCAAGCAACTTCAGATGTTGAGCCGCACATGAAGTTACAAAAAAAAATGCTGTGAACACAGCCAGACAAAATGAGATTGCAAACACTCAAAGCAAACTTCTGCCAATGTCACGATGACGTCATATTTGCAGTGCACACTCGAATGAACTTGCAGACATGTGGAGTATAAATAAGCCTTAAAGGGCTCCAAATGTGGTCTGAATAATTTTCAGGTATGCATTAATTATGTGACTATCACAAGTTCTTCTATTCATCATCATTATTCACTCTAGCCTTATTCACACTAGTTACTCTACCAAATGGACAACAGTTCCTATAATCTCAACTGCACACCTGCCAACTGGAAGCTCAAATATTAGAGCAGATAAGAGCAGTAGAGTAGCATGACACTTATAGCCATTAGTGTAAACAACAAAGCTGTGTCCCTCCATCAGTCTTCAGTAACATTAACAGTAACAACATTATCTCCCTCTGTGTTACCTCCTCATCCTCCTGTTTCTTTGTGCTGATTTTCCAGTGAAAGTACAACGTAGTTTCCTCCTGCTATTCATGCTCCCACTCACATGTTTTATTTGAATAAACACCTGCTTTGAATGTCCTTTTTTCCTCATGTCTACTCTCTTTTGGTATATGATGACAGAAGCAAGGCCATATCCATGAATCCAGCAAAGTATTCACCCATAAACCCTGGAGATCACAACCTCACAAGATGGACATCCAGTGGAAAGACTATGTAGAGGAATTCCTCAAATTCTGCCACCTTTGTCCAGGGGTGACAGAATTCAAAATAGAATGGATAAAGAAATCTGCACATTTTATCTACAACCTTTCCAGCCTGCACCAGTGCTTCTGTTGCCATTTGATTCTTACCTCAGAGACAACAGCCATCTCCCGGATCCATTGGGTCTGGTGGTGTTTGATCAGAGTCTCCACACATGACCCCTACAATTCACAAATACATTTTGGGAGGGGGGTTACCTGCTTCATGCTATAGAGGCCAATCTCATTTTTGGTTCCATCATGGAGGTTATTCTCTGCTTCTTTATCTTGTAGCTGTATCTTCCAGCTTAGTCAAGTCAAGTTACCCTTATTTCTATATCAATTTATCCAATGTAGATTGCATCAAATCCCCTTTACAGAGATAAATAGGAACATGATAAAGAAACAGACAGTTATATTTAATTTTCTCTGACATATTCAGGCAACACAGCGGCTCAGTGGTTAGCACTGTCGCCTCAAGCAAGAAGGTCGCTGGTTCAAGTCCCGGCTGGGTCAGTTGGCATTTCTGTGTGGAGTTTGCATATTCTCCCCGTGTTTGCTTGGGTGCTCCGGTTTCCCCCACAGTCCAAAGATATGCGCTATAAGTGAATTGAATAAGCTAAATTGTTCGTAGTGTGTATGTGTGTGAATGGGAGTGTATGGGTGTTTCCCATTGATGGGTTGCAGCTGGACCCATCCGCTGCGTAAAACATATGCTGGATAAGTTGGCGGTTTATTCCGCTGTGGCGACCCCAGATTAATAAAGGGACTAAGCCGAAAAGAAAATGAATGATGATAAATTGGCCGTAGTCTATGTGTGTGAATGAGTGTGTATGGATGTTTTCCAGTACTGGGTTGCATGATTATAGAAACTCTTGTATGGTATATTCCAGCACAAATGATAACAGAACACACATAACACAATAAACTGTCAAACAACCCAGCAAAACACACAACAGTGAGCAAGCAAAAGCAAGCTAGCATTCTTCCGTGCTGGCTCCCTTTTAAAGGGGGAATTCCGCATCTGATTAGGCATTGATGATGACATCATTGAAGTAATAATAGATTGACATCTAGCTCAACCAATGGGGAGCTGAAACTGGGCGGGCCTAAAGAATGACAGCTAGAGAGAGAGAGAAACCCCCCCCCCTCTGTGGACTTTTTCGGTACCTATTTATCTACCGGACGTCTCCAACAGATTCGATTTTTCACCTAAAAACGAAAAGTTAAGCTTTACAGCTCTAATTACGTGCCCCCCAATTTCAACTTCCTTCTGGAAGTAAATCGCACGGCCCCTGATTTTAACCCCCTCCCGGGAGTAAATCGTTTTAGTTAGACAAACGTAATAAAAGGTCTTGATCTCAGTCAGACGCCAGGGACTTTAACCCCCCCTCGTCTCGGGTCTCACTTATATTAATTACGCTGCTATCCCACAGAGACAGATCTACCAGTATGGTGATTTGGCCCAATAAATTTTTTTAACTGCCAATCAGATACATAAACAGGAATAAAAAGTAAAAAAAAAAATTATAATAATAATAAAATAAATAAATTAAAATAAAATAAAAACAAAGAATATAAAAACAGATAAAAACAGGTGTTAAAACAGGTTATAAAAGAAATGAAAAATAAAAGAAAGACATAATAGTGCGATCTGTCGGACGTAGCACAGTGCTCATTCAGTAAAGCCACAGCTAAACAGATGTGTTTTAAGTCTGGATTTGAATGTACCTAATGTTGGAGCACATCTGATCATTTCTGGAAGCTGAAGGAAATTTTGTATTCAGTGAGCATATCTGTGATGTATTGAGGTCCTAGGCCATTTAGTGATTTATAGACAAGTAGTAATACTTTAAAATCTATTCTAAATGTGACTGGGAGCCAGTGTAAAGACCTGAGGACAGGTGTGATGTGCTCTGATTTTCTGGTTTTGGTCAGAATCCTGGCAGCAGCATTCTGGATGAGCTGTAACTGTCTGACTGTCTGTTTGGGAAGGCCAGTGAGGAGTCCATTACAGTAATCCACTCTGCTGGTGATAAAAGCATGAACAAGTTTCTCTAAGTCTTCACTGGAAACAAAGCATCTAATTCTTGCAATGTTTTTGAGATGATAGTATGTTGATTTAATTACATAAATATTACAGAAATGCTGCTTGGGTTACTGTTTATATGTGCACAGCACTAGTTCTGGTTTCCTTTTGTGGAATGAAAATACAGATAGTGCCACCTACATGAATGGAAAGATACATAATTTCATGCAGGCATAGAAGGTACAGTGTTGTCCTCCATTTCATGTATTTACACGCAGCTTTTTGGTCCAGATGGCACCAGATGCAACTCATGAAACGACA
>CAIGQV010019951.1:4488285-4508285 GCA_903798115.1 Danio jaintianensis | reverse complement strand
CAGTGAAGTGTGTCTTTCTCTTGATGAGTGCTTTATATGTACGGTATCCCAACGAGCAAATGGTTTTATTGCATATGTATAGCAGAGAGCTGTCGCTTTATTTATTTTGGCCTCCTAGAAACGTCTTGTAAGGACTCTGTAATGAGATATTATGTGAACTGAAAAATTTGTTGACGGAACATTCTGGAAGGAAACTTTTCCTGATGTGGGTACTTCAGTGCAACTTACGTGCGAAGCACAAAAAGTACCAGAGACACTCTTTAAAGCCTGATCAAACCCCTAGTTTGTGGATGGTGTCGTGGAGGCGTGTGGGGATTGTCGTGTTTCCAGCGGATGTGTTGTTCATGCATATTCTGTTTGAATTTGCCGTTCTCTAGACACAACCCCCTTACTGAATTCAACACAGGTGAAGCACACGCAACCTCCATCGGCTTCAGTGCTCTCTGTGTTCCCTTTCACTGGAAAAAAGCCCGGTTATTCACAAATCAAAGCATGCTGTTTATTTTATTTGCTGGTTGAAAGCAGTGATTTTTCTCAATGTTGGAATAATTTATTGATAATTTATTATTTATTCAAAATTAATCATTTATTTATGGATTCTTCATTTGTGCAGTTTGCATATTCACATTTGTGACCCTGGACCACAAAACCAGTGTCTTGACTGTCAGGCCTTTCCAGCGATACAAATTAGATTGGAGATTAGAAAGCAATTCTAATGAACTAAAAAGTCTTTTTTTTATATCTTTACTTCAAACATTATGATTTTCTATTTTATTTAAGTATACAATACTATACAACACTTCCGTGCAGAAGCAATCTGCTATGCATTTCTGTGTATTAAATATAGCAGTCAAGGGGTAAATGTGTGTTTGTGATTACATGGTTTACAAAACCATGTACAATATACAGTGTAGAAATACCAACTAAAAACAACCCAGGCTCATTCTGATTATGTACCCCTATATACATTTCTGGAGAGAGCATAATACGTCCCAGGAATCCACCAGAGGCCACTGTGTATGCTTTTTCAGTTCTCAAATTTCTCTCGCGAATGCCATTCGCGCCTGCTGTTCTCATGTAAATCCACCAGAGGCCGCTGTCGACTGACTAAATGACTTACTGACCAACCGACCGATCCCCCCACCCTCCCCCTTTCCTAAACCCAACCAATAGTGTTTTCAAAAGCACCGATTGACTCTTCTTCTTCTTCTTCTTCTTCTTCTTCTTCTTGGATGTATGGCCAGACACGATAAATGTGCTATATAAATGCACATTATTTACTTCTTCCTCTTCTTCTTCTTCTTACTCTTTGTCATATTCTTCATCATCATCTTCTTCTTTTTCTTCTTTTATTGATTTTTGTTTTGTGTGTAAATATCTTTTGTGTGACTCACGCTGGCAGCATGTTTCAAAATTGTGTTGAGAACTGTCCAGTGCGGAAATGGGATTTTGTGACCCTTTTTAAAAACGAAATGGTTATGCATTCCCGATTTTACTTAATTCTGTATTTTCTGTCTGTCATTTGTTTTTCTAATAGATTTAGAGGAGTTCAAAACCCAGATGAGGAGTCCAGTGCGTGTCAGAGAGGGTCAGGGAGTGGTTCTTCTCTGCGGCCCACCAGCATATATGGGAGGTGAGGTGCTTTATTGTACATTACAAACTGACTGATTTGCGTTTTTTTTGTGGATATTCAGAAAACAGGATAGACATGGGTAAATGTACACTGTAAAACATGTTAATTGACAGTTTCTGTATTTTGTGATTGACAAGTGTTTTCCATTTATTTACAGTTGTGAATTGTATTATGGGATGTTGATCTCTGCTCTGTCGACTTTTGATGTTGAAACTCTACAGTTTAACAAAGTAACTTTTATTGACATTTTAGTACTTTGAAATAATATTGTGTATAAGAAATGACATATAGAGAAATAAGTCTGCAAAATAGTAAAAAAAAAATAACTAGCAGAACACCAACCCAGACTTTTCAAGGTTAAAAGTTGCTGGAAGGAAGATCAAGGTCCCATACATGCAATTCAAAATGAGGGGAAAATAAAAAAATAAAAACATGAATCACAAAATACGGAAAACTGCTAATTGATGGATATTTTTTACAGTGTATTAATGCGTAAATATATTACACTGGAATACATGAGCTGTGTGATTCTTCAGTCCTAAATATATTTATGAATGACTCAATGGATGCAATTTTTTACATAGGTGTTCTACTGTTATGTAATTTTTGTGTCCGATATATTTACAATTTATTATTGTATTTTGTAAGTAGTTGTGTAATAGCATGGTAATGAACAGCTAGTCCACAATTTATGTCTAGGACCTATTTAAAATATTTTTCTAACCGTAAATGTGTCATATTTATGTCACATTTTTGCATTTATTTATCTTAAAATATTTAAATAAATGTATTTTATTTGAAGTTTTTTATATAAAAAGAATCAGTTATTAAAGTCAGTGAAATAATGTTTGAGAAAATGATCTAAAACTGCTAGTAGATGGTGGCAATACTGTTTTTGACACAGAATCATTCATTCATTTTCTTTTCGGCTTAGTCCCTTTATTAATCTGGGGTCGCCACAGCGGAATGAACTGCCAACTTATCCAGCATATGTTTTACGCAGCGGATGCCCTTCTAGCTGCAACCCATCACTAGGAAACACCCATACACTCTCATTCACACTCATACACTACGGACAATTTAGCTTACCCAATTCACCTGTACCGCATGTCTTTGGACTTGTGGGGGAAACCAGAGCACCCGGAGGAAACTCACGCGAACACGGGGAGAACATGCAAACTCCACACAGAAATTCCAACTGCCAAATGCCGAGACTCGAACCAGCAACCTTCTTGCTGTGAGGCGATCGTGCTACCCACTGCGCCACCGTGACACCCTCACAGAATCATTTAATTTATTAATTTCTAGTGGTTGATTCATTCTGAAAGTAAGTGGTTTTATAAATGAATCATTGGGTCACTTGTGTTTGTGTTTGCTCAGAAATACACAGCAATTCTGTTGTGATTTTGTTTGTAAATGTTGATGAAGTAGAGCCAGAACTATTTCATGTTATTGTGCCTAAAATGTAATCGTGTATTCACACCATCGTCGACAAGACCATCAAAGTGACCATAAGTCAATAATTTTCTATGTGAGCCAAAGAGAGTTGAAATGGGAATGTACTAGTCCATCATTTGAGAGGATTTCAGAATAGTGCTGTAAATTTTGGTTCCAACCACATTAGTTCCCAAGCAAAATGAAGCAGATCTTGATTATTGCTGTGGTAAATTTCCCAGTTTGTAATGTAGTTCTATGCACAGGTTAATGTTATATTAAAGTCTGTTTGAACCAGTAGACTTTTATTTCAGTGTGATGAAATAAACAGGGCAGTCGTGGCCTGGTGGTTAGAGTGTTGGACTCGTGATCCGAAGGTTGCTGGTTCGATACTCGGTACCAGCGGGAATTGGGGGTGGGGGGAGTGAATGACCAGCACCCTCAATACCACGACTGAGGTGAGTCCCTTGAGCAAGGCACCGTTCCCCCCAACTGCTCCCTGGGCGCCGCAGCATGGCTGCCCACTGCTCCGGGTGTGTGTTCACGGTATGTGTGTGTTCACTAACTGTGTGTGTGCACTTGGATGGGTTAAATGCAGAGCACAAATTCCAAGTATGGGACACCATACTTGGCCACACTACACTTCACTTCATGATGTATTTCCAATTGAAACTGAATACTGAGTAAAGAGCTGAATTGTATTTTTGCGCTCCACTTTTAATCTTTCACTCTCAGCAAACTATTGGTTTGAGGTGCGTGACTATGCATATTTTATGAAAACCATCAAACTGACATCATCAAATAAGGACCAGCGTTCCAGAGCAGAAGCAAATGGTCAGATTTGGATTAATTATTATTACCAAAACAAACAGATTTTTTCAGTAAATTAGCTTGCACAGATTAATTCTTCTCCTCAAGACAAACAGCGTGTGCTAGATTGATTTGATTTCATGCAAACTTTAAAATCAAGGCTAGTAAATGTTTCTTAGAACTACATGTCAAAATTAGCGCTTAAACATACACACAAAAGTCTCAACACACAAATGGCATCTTTTTTGTCTTAGAAAACATATAAACATGTTAGCTCATCAGGCTTTATCTTAGCGAATGACGCTCTCGCTGGCAGTGATGTGAACGCAGTGTTGTTTGTAAGGTGGCAGGAGCACACTCTGATGCTCTATCCGGTGGCGTAAACCTCTTAATGTTATCTTATTAAATGGTTTGTGTGAAATTAGTATCACATTTGCAATATACTAAGCTGCTTCATCTCTGAGGTGTTGTTTCTGTAAAAAACGGTTTGTACAAGTGCCTCATTATAAATCTAGTGAAATGATGCAATCATCTGTCATTAATGTAGAAAATTATGTGGAAAGAAATGTGTCTGCTGCCTGTTGCATTCCCAAATGCAAAACACAGTGCTAAAAACCTTTGGATTATTAAAAAGCTGTGACAGGACAGATTAAACTGTGGAAATTGCTGAAAGGTAATAATATATTTTTTTTTAAACTAAGTATGCTTTCATTCATTCATTTTCCTTCAGCTTAGTCCCTTTATTCATCAGGGGTCGCCACAGCGGAATGAACCGCCAACTTATCCAGCATATGTTTTACACAGCGGATGCCCTTCCAGCTGCAACCCAGTACTGGGAAACACCCATACACTCTCACATTCACACACATACACTACAGCCAATTTAGTTTATTCAATTCACCTATAGCACATGTCTTTGGACTGTGGGGGAAACCGGAGCACCCAGAGGAAACCCACGCCAACACGGGGAGAACATGCAAACTCCACACAGAAATGCCAACTGACCCACCCGGGACTCGAACCAGCGACCTTCTTGCTGTGAGGCGGCAGTGCTAACCACTGAGCCACCGTGTCGTCCCCCTATGCTTTAATAAGTAATAATAATAATAAATATAAAATACTGCAGTGTAACACTTTACTTCAAGGGAGTTTCATAAAACTGTCATGAAATATTTTATTATCATGACAGGACATGTCAAGATGGTGAATGATATTTCATGCATGCTTATGTCAACTGTTATTAAGTGTCATTTGCTCAGTTATGTTATTTGAAATGCAAAGATAACAATGTTTGTTAAGGCAACAAAAACAAATACATCACAACCTGTTTTTTGTCAATTAACTTGACAATACCATGACAACAAAACTCATATAAATCTGTCATAAACATTATTGTCTTTATATTTAAAATGACATAACTGAGTGAATAAAACTTAATGACAGTTGTTATAAGCATGCATAAAATCTCATTCACATTCATGACGTGTCATTTCGTGATTATAAAGGTCTTATGAACAGCTCTTCAAATAAAGTGTTGTCTAATACAGTAATATGTAACCATGTATCACAAAACCAGTCTTATGCACAAGGATATTGTTGCTAATAGCCAAAATACTTTGTATGGGTCAAAATTATTGATTTTTATTTAATTCTTTAATTTACTGACACTATAAGTAAAGATCGTGTTCCAAGAAGATATTTGGTACGTTCTGTACATTAAATATATAAAACGTACTTTTTGATTAGTGAAATGCATTGCTGAGGGCCTAATTTGCTCAACGGTGATTGTTTAAAGGTGATTTTCTTTATTCTTTTTTTATATTTAGTTTTTTTTTTAAGCCTCAGATTACAGATTTTCAAATAGTTTTATCTCGGCTAAATATTGTTCCATCCTAACAAATAATACATCAGTGGAAAGCGTATTTATTCAGCTTTATATAATATTTCTCACTTATGACTCGTTTTGTGGTACAGGGTCACATATAATTATAATTTTAATAATATTAATACACTATTTTACATCATTTATTATTTAAATTGTGGTTTGCTTTATGTGGTTTAATGTATACTGTGAACTCTCATGTGAGTTTTCAGTGCTCACATATTCAAAGTTATCGTTTATTACCTGCTAGCAAAGTGTGATCAGACTATGCCTTTTCTACCAGTTGTTCCTGTTAACTGCCCCACTCCAACCAGCAATTATAGTCCACTGTAATTAGTTCACCGCATAAAGGCTTTTCAAACCCCACTGCCCAAATAACAGCATAAACATATATTTCCAACTTTTCTGTGCTCTGTGATTTATTTCCCCTTAAGTGGCGCACTACTGCGCAAAAGTTAGACATTATGCGATGCAAGCTTTTTGCTCTTGCTGTTAACTCAGAGTGACCACACTTAAAAAAAGTCAAGAAGAGAGTGATTGTAAGACCTTTTTTATGCTGTCAATCAGATTGTCATCCTTTTAACCGCATGTCAATTTCAGAAACTTGAACCGTAGAAAAGGTTATTACATTGATGTATAGAATCATTTCAACACTGTTTGTTTGCTGGAAATTGTATACGTCCCATGCAGGTAAATGTGTTTAAGCTGTCAAATGTAAGGTAATGTTTACAGCTTGTTTTTTGTGTTTAAGCATAAATGCGCTCGATTCTGTCACTTCTCGTCAAAAAGCTTTGCCTGAGATGAAAAATAGTTTGTCCAGCTGTGCTGCATTAGTGCTGTGCTCGTCTGTCCCGCTGCTGTCCTGATTACTGTGTTTAGTGTTGCCTGAACACATCAGTCCTTATTGCTTTAATGGAGCCAGACCTTTTAAAACTAACCAGAGGTTGAAATGACTTGTTTTACAATCGTTTGGATCCATTAGGACAAAAAAAAAAAAAAAAAAGACATAACCTGCTATCTTTTTAGAAGTTCTGATTTGTTTGCATTAACGGACTCAGGGTTTTGTTGTTGTTTGTTTGTTTTCTTTTTATTTTGAAATAACAGAAAGAAAAGATACTCAATGCTTCATGATATGATTACTTTATGAGCTAATTGGCTGTTTATATGCAGCAGTCTCATCAATCTAAATGAACTGAATCCGACTGCAGATCTATTTCTAAACATTGTTATCCAATTCAAATATATGTGTTTTATATTCATCATTATGAAAACTTTTGCATTTAAGAAAGGTTAGATTCAGTGTAGATTAAAAAAAATGTTTTTGTACTTTTTAAGCAGGCTATATTGTTTGAAAATATAAATATTAGTTTTATATTCAAAATGTAAATGTACATGTAAGTCTATTTTAATAGCTTAAAATATTTAATTTTGTTAAATTTCTTATTTCTAACTTATTTTTTTTACTTCTACTGTACTTATTTTATTTTAATTATATTATTTATATGGCTAATTTAAACTTATATTTAGGTTAGAGTGCATTTCTAAAATAAAGTGCTTCATTAACACTGCAAAAAAAATGCTTTTCTTACTTTGATTTTTTTGTCTTTTTTCTAGTTTAAATATCAAGAGAATTTTTAAAGCAAGTAGCATCTTATAGACAAGCAAAAAACATTGTCTTGTTTTAAGAAATAGTATGTCAAAATGAAGTGAGTTTTTCCTTTAAAACAAGTAAAATAATCTGCCAATGGGGTAAGCAAATAATCTTATGTCAAAGCAAAAACAACAAGCGTTAAAACAATATGTTTGCTTATACATGAAAATATTTTTTTTTGATTTTTGTACTAGAAACAAGACAAGTAAGAAAGGCATTTTTTGGCAGTAAAAAGGCCTAATGAAAATATACAAATGGTGTTTTTGCTTGCAATTATGCATTTATCAAAATAGGCATATAGGCGCATGTATATCAACATTGCACTGCACATGCACCCCACTGACTTATGTATGTGACTGAGAAAATAGTTGGATAAAATAATTTTCATGGTAATTTTTTGCTATTGAATCATATTAGAAAAGGAATAAACCACTCTTTCCAATCCAATAGAAATTTAATTCGGATCAAGCTCAATTGGATCGATTAATATGTTTGAACCCATTCATTTTTTAATCCAATCGGACTGTCAATCCTATTACAAATGAATTATTTGTGTGCATGTAAACGTAGCCATTGTGGTCTAATAGTTATGTATCTAGTTGTGGCCTAATTGTTAAAGAGTCTGACCAAAGGGTCAATTCTCAAAAATCCAGTAGAAATATCTTCAAGACATCAAATGATAATCGGATTTACTGATATTTTCCACCATATTTGAGCAATTTTCCCATAATTTGGCAGTTTTTTTGAATATCGTATTCACCAGTAAATGTATTTTTACAAATTGCAAGCAGGCCATTACATCACTGTGCCTGGGAAGAAATAACCTAGCATGTTCACAGGTGAAATAACTTGCCCTTTTTTAATTAATAAACTTTAATTAAAGGTCCCCTGGCGGCACAGTGGCTTAGTGGTTAGTACTGTCACCTCAAGAAGGTCTTTTTTGTGTGGAGTTAGCATGTTCTCCCTGTGTTCGCGTGGGTTTCCTCCGGGTGCTCCAGTTTCCCCCACAGTCCAAAGACATGCACTATAGGTGAATTGGATGAACTAAATTGGTCGTAGTGTATGAGTATGTGTGAATGTGAGAGTGTATGTGTGTTTCCCAGTACTGGGTAGTGGCTGGAAGGGCATCTGCTGCATAAAACATATGATGGAATAGTTGACAGTTCATTCCGCTGTGGCGACCCCTGATAAATAAGGGACTAAGCCGAAGGAAAATGAATGAATGAATGAATGAATGAATGAATGAATGAATGAATGAATGAATGAATGAATGAATGAATAAAGGTCCGCTCAACTGCCTTGATACATGCATATGTGTCAGGGAGAAACCACAGATTCAGTTTGCAGGTGAGGATTTATTATAGTTTCAAGAACCAAAAAACACCTCTGTAGAGGAAAAAATTATTAAAAGAAAAAGCTCTGAGTCAAAAAGTTCATTCAGGTAGCAGTAGATAATGATGGATAGCAGTTCTGTGAAATGCCCACAAAGTGGCGGGCTCGTGGAGTGACGAACATCCAAGCTTCGAGGGTGGGGCAGCAGGAAGACGCCGAGCAGATGCTGGTGGGCGGGAGGCTGCAGGTGGTGGAGTCCGAGCGCTACAAACAATCGGCGGAAATATCTGAAACGAAACCAAAACTAAAATCTTTGGAGTCAACGTGTTCAACAAGACAGGACAGGACAAAACGCGGGAGTGAGCTAGTGAAACACACAAGACAGTCTGACAAAAGACAACAAGAAGGCAGGGGAAAAGACACGCTGCTAGCGGAGCACGTGGCGAGCTGTCAAAACAAAGAGCATGTGCTGGTCCAGAATATCCCGAGCCGGAATCCAAGACCTCTCCTCCGTAGCCCTCCCAGTCCACCGGATACTGAAAGCCCTCACTGTATTGGGCTGTACTGTTCCTGTCTATTCTCACTGTATAGACAGGAACGCCATCCAGTAGACGAGGAAGAGGAGGGGCCGGGGAACGAACAACAGGATTAAGTTGGGACCAGAACACAGGCTTAACCCTGGATACATGAAAAACAGGGTGAACCCGACCAAGAGTGCAAGGAAGCTTAAGCTGTATTGTCACCGGACTCAAGACCTTAGTGATCCGGTATGGCCCTATGAACCTGGGTGCCAGCTTGCAAGAAGGCACCCGGAGAGGTAGGTCCTTAGTAGATAGCCAAACCTTTTGACCACAAACAAAGGGGGGAGCAGGGGTCTGGTGCCGATCAGCCGCCGCCTTGGTCTGTCTGGAAGCCCGGGCCAAGGCCTCCTTAGCCCTTCTCCAGGTGCGGCGACACCGACGAACAAAGGCAAAGGCAGACTGGAACGCGGCATCGGGCTCCTGAGCAGGAGCTAAAGGGGGTTGATAACCAACAGAACATTGGAAAGGGGATATACCTGTTGAAGCTACTGGCAAGGAATTGTGGGCGTATTCGACCCAAGACAGTTGCTGACTCCAGGAACCCGGATTCTGTGACACTAGGCAGCGGAGAGTTCTCTCAAGATCCTGGTTGGCTTGCTCAGTCTGCCCATTGGTCTGGGGGTGAAAACCTGAAGACAGACTCGTAGAGGCCCCAATCTGTCTACAGAACTCTTTCCAAAACCGGGAGACAAATTGAGGCCCTCTGTCAGAGACCACATCCATCAGAAGGCCATGGATCCGAAAGACATGGTCAATTACTACCTGAGCAGTCTCCTTGGCAGATGGGAGTTTGGGTAAAGGGATAAAATGGGCCGCCTTAGAGAAGCAGTCCACCACCGTCAAAACAACGGTGTTACCTCTCGATGGGGGTAAGCCAGAGACAAAATCAAGGGCCACGTGTGACCAGGGGTGAGAGGGAATGGGGAGGGGCTGTAACAGACCAATGGGCGGCTGATTAGAAGTCTTATTCTGGGCACATACTGCACAAGCCAACACAAACTGCTTGGTGTCTTGGGCCATAGACGGCCACCAAAATCACTGTTGAATGGTGTCCAGCGACCTCCAGATTCCTGGGTGACAGGCTACTCTGGATTCATGACCCCACTGGAGGACTTCCGGTCTTAACTGAACAGGCACAAACAGGCAGGCACCCCCCGGGCACCCTTCCGGTGTTTCCCCTCCTCGACCGGCCTCCCTCACCCGCTGCTCGACGTTCCAAGAGAGAGACCCCACCACCACCCCCCTCAAGAGGAGGGCTTCTGGGGTAACATCCTCTCCAGGGGCGTCGAACAGCCCAGGTTTGACGTTCTTGGACCCAGGCCGATACGAGAGGGACAAGGTGAATCGACCAAAGAAGAGTGCCCAGCGAGCCTGACGCGAATTCAATCTTTTGGCTGAACAGATATATTCTAAGTTTTTATGATCCGTCCAGACCAAGAATGGGTGTGCTGCTCCTTCCAACCAGTGGCGCCACTTCCCCAGAGCCAGCCTGACAGCCAGCAACTCTCTGTTACATATGTCATAGTTTCGTTCGGCTGGGCTCAGGCGGTGGGAGAGGAAGACACAAGGGTGCACCTTCCCATCCCTAGAGGACCGCTAAGACAGGACCGCGCCTACCCCCACTTCCGAGGCATCCACCTCAACAACAAACTGCCGTTCTGGATCTGGAAGAGAAAGGACAGGAGCAGTGATGAAAAGGGACTTAATAACATCAAAGGCCTCCTGAGCTTGACTATTCCATGTGAACGGTACCTTAGGAGAGGTCAAAGCTGTTAAGGGTGCAGCAACCGAGCTGAAGTTCCGGATGAATCGCCTATAGAAGTTGGCGAACCCCAGGAACCGCTGCAGAGCCTTTCTGGAGTTGGGGATTGGCCACTCGGCCACGGCCCTTACCTTAGCGGGATCAGCCTTGATCCCCTCCGTCGAGACTATATGCCCCAAGAATGAAACCGACTTTGTGTGGAACACGCACTTCTCTGCTTTGACATAAAGCTGGTTCTCCAGCAGCCGCTGCAGCACCTGTCGGACATGCTGAGTGTGTATCTGTTTGGAAGGGGAAAAGATGAGGATATCATCAAGGTACACAAAGAAAAATCTATTAACCATGTCTCTCAGCACATCGTTGACCAGGTCCTGGAAGACAGCTGGGGCATTAGTGAGCCCGAAAGGTAAGACCCGGTATTCAAAGTGTCCCGTGGGTGTGTTAAATGCTGTCTTCCACTCATCCCCCTCACGTATCCGGACCAAGTGATAGGCGTTACGGAGGTCCAGCTTACTAAAGACCTTGGCTCCCTGCAATAACTCAAAGGCAGAAGACATCAAAGGCAGAGGGTACCTGTTCTTAACAGGGATGTCATTGAGGCCTCTGTAGTCAATGTTTAACAAAAAAGAACCCAGCCCCAGCCAGAGAGGAAGAGGGGAGAATGAGATCGGCTTTTAATGGCTCTTGAATGTACCTGTCCATGGCCTCTCTTTCTGGACGTGAAAGGGAATACAACTGACCCCTGGGCGGAGAAGAGCCTGGGAGGAGCTCAATGGCACAATCATATGGTCGGTGGGGAGGTAAGGAAGTGGCCCGGGACTTGCTGAAGACCCAACGCAGATCATGGTATTCCGACAGGACTCCAGAGAGATCTACAGCTTCGACCTGCAACACATGAGAAACAGAACACGGGGCAGCGCCAAGACACATAGCAAGACAAGACGGACTCCAAGATAACACAGAATTAGCTGACCAATCAACGTGAGGATTGTGTTTGGTTAGCCACGGGTGCCCCAATACTACGGGAGCACTTGGGGAGTCAAATAAATATAGATTAATAACCTCACGGTGATTGCCAGAAATAGTTAAACTTCTGGAAGGAGTGGAATGGGTTATGGAGGTGATGGTAAGACCATTCAGGGAACGGACAGTGATAGGGGAGGAAAGAGGGATAGCAGGAATACCCCAGGACTCAGCGGTGGTGCGGTCTAAAAAGTTGTCCTCCGCTCCGGAGTCGATCAGGGCAGAGCACGAATGGGCGACATCTCCACACTGTAGAGAGGCTGGCAGTGAGGTACGATATGTGGGGGTGTCAGAACAAGGGATTGTGCCCACCAGGATCCCCCGAACTACTGGTGAGCTGGGGCTTTTAAAGGACACCGAACATCCTGGTGACCCGGTTTCCCACAGTACAGGCACAGACCCCTAGCCAGCCGATGTCGTTTCTCCTGGGTGGTTAGTCGCAGATTTCCCAACTGCATTGGCTCCTGATCAGGAGTGGGTGGGAAAGTGTGGAGTAAACTTGAGAAACCCTCTTCAGACGGCGAAGAAGGCGACCCTCAACGCGAAGGGCAAGGTCAACCAGGGCGTCAAAGTCATGAGGGAGATCATGGGTGACAATCTCATCCTGGATCTCGTCATCCAGACCGTCCCGAAACCTCGCTCGAAGAGCTGCTTCGTTCCAAGCGCAAGCCGCTGCCAGGGTCCTGAATTGGACAGAATACGCCCGTTCTGACTCAGCTAGGCCAAAAGGGAAGCCGCCTCATCCCCCTGAGCTGACCGATCGAACAGCTTGGTCATCTCATTTCGAAAGTCCTCAAAAGTGGCACAAAAAGGGGCACGTGTGTCCCACACAGCAGTGGCCCAGTCACGGGCCCTGCCCTTAAGGAGAGTTATCACAAAAGCGACTCTGGATTCCTCAGTGGTGTAACGACGTGGCTGGAGAGCGAAGACAAGAGAACACTGGGACAAGAAGGACCGACAGGAACTGGGGTCCCCTTCATAGGGTGGTGGACTATTTGTGTGTGGCTCATGATCAGGGTGGAGAGGAATGGCTGCCTGCCTGCCTGCCTGCTCTGACATTCAGCTGCAGGTCCTGGACTAGAGCGTTGAGTTCCGCAACACGAGCCATCAGGAACTCAACTTCTTGTGAAGTGGCAGATAATTGGGAGGCCTGTTGTCCCAGGAGAATGCCCTGCTGGGTCACCGCATTTCTGACTTGATCTGCACCTGCTGAATCCATTGCTGGTCAGACCGTTCTGTCAAACCACAGATTCAGTTTGCAGGTGAAGATTTATTATAGTTTCAAGAACCAAAAAACACCTCTGTAGAGGAAAAAATTGTAAAAAGAAAAAGCTTTGAGTCAATAAAGTTCATTCAGGTAGCAGTAGATAATGATGGATAGCAGTTCTGAGAAATGCCCACAAGGTGGCGGGCTCGTGGAGTGATGAACGTCCAAGCTTCGAGGGTTGGGCAGCAGGAAGACGCCGAGCAGATGTTGGTGGGCGGGAGGCTGCAGGTGGTGGAGTCCGAGCGCCACAAACAATCGGCGGAAATATTTGACACCAAGTGGTTCGCCTGATAGGGCAGAAGAGAGATGAACAGAGAGGGCAATAAACGAAACCAAAACTAAACTCTTTGGAGTCAAAGTGTTCAACAAGACAGGACAGGACAAAACGTGGGTCTAGAGCAAGTGAGCTAGTGAAACACACAAGACGGTCTGACAAAAGACGAGGCAAGAGGGAACTAAATAAAGGAGAAAATCAAGGAGCTACAGGTGATGATAATAATCGCTAATAAGATAATTACGATAACAAGAAGGCGGGGGAAAAGACACGCTGATAGCGGAGCACGTGGCGAGCTGTCAAAACAAAGAGCATGTGCTCCGATATGAAACATGAAGACGACACATAAGGACAACAAATCACAAACAGGTAGGTCTGGACACACTCTTAACAATATGTTTGTAATTTCAATTAAAACAGGAATACAGGGGGTGAAACATACTGAAACCAATTTTTAATAGCTAATAGCATATTGCTTATCAGCCAGTACTTGGTCAGAGCCACTGGACTTGTTAAAACCATATTTGTCAGCTTATGACAGTTACAGTCTTATGGTAATGCTGAGTGTGTCTAACAATTTCTCCTCCTATCCTCCATCATTCATTCATTCATTCATTTTCTTTTCGGCTTAGTCCCTTTATTAATCTGGGGTCGCCACAGTGGAATGAATCGCCAATTTATCAAGCATATGTTTTACACAGCGGATGCCCTTGCAGCCGCAACCCATCACTGGAAAGCATCCATACACACTCATTCACACACATACACTACGGACAATTTAGCTTGCCCAATTCACCTATACCGCATGTCTTTGGACTGTGGGCGAAACAGGAGCCCCCGGAGGAAAGCCACGCGAACACGAGGAGAACATGCAAACTCCACACAGAAATGCCAACTGACCCAGCCGAGGCTCGAACCAGCGACCTTCTTGCTGTGAGGCGATTGTGCTACCCACTGCACCACCATGAGGCCCCATCCTCCATCATATTGCTTCAAAATATAGCAATCTGTGTAAAATAGGTCAAATAGGTCCATTTAGTGATCTTTTTTTGTGTTCTTTGCTGAAATGAACATACAATCTGCTCTACGCTAATGCTAAGCCACACATTTTCAACTCAATAATGCACTGTGTCATTTACCATAAAAATAGAAATTGTGTGAACAAGTTACCGTTTTCACCCACAGCTATAACTTCTACTACTAGTGCACAAGGGCAGGACTTTCCAGATTCTAGAGATCATTTAATTGGATGATTTGATTTTATGATGGAGTCATTGATCCATATCGGTGGATATGGATAGTGAGAGACTGCAAGTATTGAGTGATTATATCTCCTTAAAGCAAATTTGTTATTGTATTGCAGCACACTAACATATTACCACCCAAAAAATTATTCTGATTTCAGGGAGACTATAATATAATCTCTTAATGTTCCATTGGTGTGTTGCATAATTTTTTTATGTAGTTAAAGCTTGGCAGAGTCACGTGACAAGTCCTGCCCCAAAGACGTGACTTTACAATAATTAAATTAAAACAGCTTTGTATGAGTGCATGTAAGCAAATGCATGCACTCATTCAGAGCTGTAACAGCTTCACTTAATTCTCTCTCTGTTGTCTATACTCAGCATTAGTCGGATGAACCAGCACAGCCATTAAATATAACTTTGAGCAAGATCCACTCATTTAAAAACTCCCTAAATTTTAATAGAACTTTTTATTTTGCCAACAAGCATGTACATAATTACAGCTCTGTGGGAATTAATTATTACCTTCATGTGAGATCACGAAATGAGTACAAACTCTGCATAAATCCTCAGACAAAAACAAAAACACTATTAATAACTATGATGCCACTTATCGCTGCTGCTGTAATATATTAGCTGTTTTATTTATAATTTTTCAAAGTGTACTTTTTCCAGAGAAGTTTTTGTCTTTATTAAAACAACACTGCGTACATTTTTCAACCTTAAAGTAATGTCTCTAAAATTATATCAGTGGTAGAATAACTTTTAACTAGATGAATTCTGCTGCTATGGCTACCACACCGCACTTCTGTTGCCTGAAATCATTCTCGCAACTTTGGGTGTCCTGGTACACACATCCCTGCCAGCAGAACCATAGAAATGCCTAGGAGTAGAACAGTGCGATCTGCTATGCTTGTATTAGACAATTGTGTTTATCAACCACAAGGGGGAGCTGCAAGAGAAAGTTGCATAGTGTCACTTAAAAAAAAAAGTTTTAAAACTGTTGTTTAAAATTAATTCATTCCATTTGTCAAGTTAATCGATGTTTGACTTTTGATTTATTATTCCTCTTGTTATTCTGGGTTCACACCGAAAGCAAAATTAAGTATTTACGGACTTAATGAATTACCCGAATTGCTTACGTACAGAGTCAATGACAGAAGCAGAATAATTTTCGATGGCCGTTGCAAATGATGCAGAATGCTTGCCACATTTGCCATAATTCCAAGGAATTTGCCTCAATTACATCTACCACGCAAGTTTAAATAATTCAACTTTTGAGGTGAAAACATCCTGTGAGTAAACCAGAGCAAGTGATGTTGTGCTCTGCATTTGCTCTGAACCCAGCATTATTGTTACTGCTGTTATAAATGCTTTATTATAGTAATATGATGATTAAATTTAAAGCAATGTGCAATGGTGGCGCAGTGGGTAGCACGACCGCCTCATAGCAAGAAGGTCGCTGGTTCGAGCCTCGGCTGGGTCAGTTGGCATTTCTGTGTGGAATTTGCATGTTCTCCCCGTGTTCGCGTGCGTTTCCTCCGGGGGCTCCGGTTTCGCCCACAGTCCAAAGACATGCGGTATAGGTGAATTGGGTAAGCTAAATTGTCCGTAGTGTATGTGTGTGAATAAGTGTGTATGGATGTTTCCCAGTGATGGGTTGCAGCTGGAAGGGCATCCGCTGCGTAAAACATATGCTTGGCGGTTCATTCCGCTGTGGCAACCCCAGATTAATAAAGGGACTAAGCCAAAAAGAAAATGAATGAATGAATGAAAATTGTATGATCAGTTCAGGGCTCTTGTTAGCATTTTGCTAAATACTAAAATAAAACATTCCATAACAATCAATTGCATAACGGTTATGGGGCACATACACATGCAATCATCAGTATTTAGTTTGCATGAAGGTTATTGGTTATTAACTATCTATCTGTTTAAAAGTGAACTCTTTGTGTATGATTCTGTTTGCTTACATCATTGGCTTCTAAAAAAATATTCAGTTCTGCTTAAGTTTTTGTAAACGCCAAAGCGATGCAGTTCAGTACAGCTTGTTTCACTTCTTGTCTCCTACAGAGTTGACCTTTTCCTGGATCTTCAACGAATATCCCTCATTTGTCGAGCAGGACACTCGGCGCTTTGTGTCACAGAAAACAGGCAACCTGTACATCGCTAAAGTGGAGCCGTCGGACGTTGGAAACTACACCTGTGTCGTGACTAACTCTGTGACCCAGAGCAGAGTGCAAGGACCTCCTACGCCTCTTATTCTCCGCAGCGATGGTGATACTTCTACCATATGCATTCACACACAAAAATAATAATAAAAAACTTGCTGTAACTTCAAACGATCACCCTTTTTTATATGTCTTACAGGCATCATGGGAGAATATGAGCCTAAAATTGAGGTCCAGTTTCCTGAAGTCTTAGCTGTAGCCAAAGGGTTGACGGTCAAACTGGAGTGCTTTGCTTTGGGAAAGTAAATATTACATTTGATACTTTTTTTTAGAGTTTATTTACTATTTGGTGCATACGATCACACCAGTGTAATAAGTGTGTTCAGTGCGTAAAGTGCATTTAAACTCTACAAGTAAAGTACATTAAAATCTGCATTGCCACGATGGCTTGCGCTGAGCCAGACAAAGACATTTGCACTTGTCATAAATCACAATTTATCATTGTTTTCAAACAAATAATGTTTATTATAGGTTTCAGACGTTTACAGTACCTATAGAAAATCATTATATCCTGTGAAAATCTATGCCTTTACTCACATTACACTCTGCTTTCAAAAGACCTTAAGGATAAAGTTGTAGAAAGGCACAGGTTAGGTGAAGGCTACAAAAACATTTTAAAGGCTTTAAAAGTTATTTGGAATGTGATTTGACTTGAGGCTGTATGACAAAGAAAGTAATTATTTCGAAGGACTATGATGATTTTCTAATCATCACTGTAAATACACATAATTGCTAGCAAAACATTTGTAAAATACACACTGATGTCTATGGAGATAATAATTATTTTAAACATAATCGTGTTAGATAACTGTAATGTTTACTCTGTTCTTCTCTCTGTTAAAAGCCACTTACTTCCATGTATTTTGGGAGAGGTTGATGAATTAGCATGTTGTAAATCCAGCAGCTCTTATCACTCCACTAGAGCACAAACTAACATGGCAGCACCCATCAGTCGTCACAGATCAAATAATATGATCGTTATTAAGCTATTTAAATGAGGAAATACATGAAATACAATTTTCAGTATGCATATTTGAGAATCAAAATATCAGATTTTTCACAAAATAATTAGTAGTCTGTCAATATTTGCATATTCTATGCATAAATCATTGGGTTAAACAAGATATTATAATTTGAAAGTAAACACATTTTATTAAATAATCTACTTTACTTTGTGCTTTTAGCCCAGTGCCTGCTATCACCTGGAGAAGACCAGATGGAGTTCCTTTTCCTAGAAAAGTGGATGTTAGCAAATCCAGTGGAGTTTTGGAGATCCCCTATTTCCAACAGGAAGATGCGGGACCATATGAATGTGTGGCTGAAAACTCCAGAGGAAAAAACACAGTGAAGGGACGCCTCTCTTTTTACGGTAGGGGAAAATACATTTTAATGCTGGAATAAATGTATGTTTTTCTTGAGGAAACAGTTTTAAAAAACTGAAAATCAGCCACTTTATTTTCTTGCCTGGAAAGCAAAAATAAAGTCTAATTGATTTGTTGCTTTTGTAAATTTATTGCTTTTTTATAGCATTTTGTTTTGTTAAATTAGAACATTTATTAAACATTCAGTATTTTTGCTTTATTATTTTATTTAGTTATTTCTTCACTCTGAAATTGCTAGTAAATTTCCCAGTGAATGACAAAGAAATGACAATTAATTGAATGAATAAGACAGAAAGATTTTTTTTTTTCATGTAAAATGTAATATATTTGAATTTAATTTGATTACATTTTATCTTTGTATTATTATTTACAGTAGTTGCTTTGGATAAAAAAAACTGTTACACATTAAACTGCTACATACATACATATTTTATGTTCTATATATTATAGGTGTATTTTAGTTAATGATTATTTTATTCAAGTAATTATTTATCCTTCATGGTTTTAGTTTCAGTTAACACTGGTTGAAGCTGCTAACCTTTATTATATACAAAATAGCAGCATTCTACACACTTTCCATAATCAGATCAACCCCCAATCAATGTGCAACTGTTAAGGTTTAATGAAAGCTTATATTTGAGTTCATCACCGATCTGTACTGTGTGATTTTATTATCACACCATGATGTTTTATAACCAGGATGTCAGTTTTTCATGATTATCCCTGTATGTTGTAATTATTTGTCATCGCAATTATTCGGCAGGTGAAAATCTATAATCTCCCATAAACTGTAGTCTCCATCTATCACCGCCATTGGTGCTATGGCATAATCAATATGGGTCACTGTTGTTTATAACATAATGGCCCGAGTCAAAATTATGGGCTCATATAGTGTGACTGATCCCTATAAAGCAAGCTGCTTTGTCCAGCTTGCAATATGTGATTTACTCTCCTTTCTCTCTCATCTGGTTCAGTTAGAAGTAAAGTTAAGCCTATGCAATTCACAATGAACCGCCACATGGATGAATATAAACATAGACTAAAAACTGGCAAATAGGTAGGTGTTTAGGCACAGTAGCTAGGTATGTACGTACGTAGTTACATAGGTAGGTAGGTAAGTATGTAGTTACATAGGTAGGTAGGTAGGTAGGCAGGTATGTAGTTACATAGGTTGGTAGGTAGGTCGGTAGGTAGGTGTTTCGGTACAGTAGCTACGTAGGTACGTACGTAGTTACATAGGTAGGTAGGTATGTATGTAGTTACGTAGATAGGTAGGTAGGTAGGTAGTTACGTAGATAGGTAGGTAGGTAGTTAGGTAGGTACGTAGGTAGGTAGGTAGGTAGGTAGGTACGTAGGTAGGTAGATAGGTATGTAGGTAGGTAGGTAGGTAGATAGGTAGATAGGTAGGTAGGTAGGTATGTAGGTAGGTAGGTTTTTAGGTACAGTAGCTAGGTAGGTACGTACATAGTTACATATGTAGGTAGGTAGGTAGGT
>CAIGQV010019951.1:4458864-4488275 GCA_903798115.1 Danio jaintianensis | reverse complement strand
GATGGATGGATGGATGGATGGATGGATGGATGGATGGATGGATGGATTTCATACTTGGACATAGATAAATATATAAAAGTATAAATCTATAAAGATCCATATAGTTTGACTCACTTTTACTTTCAAAGAACTACAGTACAAAATCTATCTAATATAAATTATCCATATACCATATTATGCCCCTTTTCTTCATTCTAATGTCTTGTTGACTGATTAAAAACTGGATTCGTTCATTAATTGGCTCATAAACTGTTGTTTGGTTTACTGATTCGTGAAAGGGTCTAATCAATATGGAGCTCTAAGTGTGTCTGGGGTTGAGGGAGCTGTTGAAATCAAATTTTTATCAGCAGTCTTTGTGAGATGCTCATATTTGTTTCTGTGTTGTGTGTTTTTGATGGACCTCAGCTCCTCCTCATCTGGTGGAAAAGCCTCAGGATGTGCAGAGAGCCATAGACGAGTCTCTGCTGTGGGAGTGTAAGGCGAGTGCCAAACCCAAACCCTCCTACAGGTGGCTGAAGAACGGAGAGCCGCTCGAGTCTTTTGAGGTGGGTGGTGTGCTTTGCTGTACATATAATGCACCTAAAAGGCTGACTTAGCAGATTTAGTAAGGTTGGATAATAATTGAATTCTAAATTCTAAGTTCAATGATCAACAATCAAGTTTAAGGAAACATATCCTCTAGTTTAATTATCTTATTCATATTTAGTATTTTTAACTTGCCCAAAGGGAAGAGGGAAATTGGTCACTCATTACTGATGTCCAGTGGTCTCCAGTAAGTGCAATGGAAGTGTTTTCTGCAAACAGACTCACCTTTTTAGCCTTTTCAGTGTTGAACAGTTCATGTATTCTCATTACAATAGTTGTCTTTCAATGATACGGTCATGAACAATGTTGATGGTATGCAGTCTGTGATGATATATTTATTGATGGATGGCTCCAGGTTTTTTTTTTAACAGGCTTTACAAATGCAAGTTTTTTTTTTTTTCCATTAAGACATCCTACTAGTTTCATAGCCTAAGATGTCTTCGTCATTACGTTTAAAAAAAAAGAAATGATCCACTCAAAAATCAAAATTCTGTCATCATTTAGCCATCGTCAACTTGTTCCGAACCTGTTTCTTTTTTTCTGTTAAATACAAAGGAAGATATACTGACAAATGTTGGGAAAAAAACAGCCATTGACTTCCATAGTATTGTGTGTTCCTATACCATAGATGTAAATGGGTGCTGGTTTCCAACATTTTTCAGTATACTGTATTTAATTTTGTGTTCAACAGAAGAAGAAGAAAAATGAAACAGGTTTGAAGCCACTTAAAGGTGAATAAATTATGACAAAATGTTCATTTTTGACCTAAGTCTTCCTTTAAAGTTTAAAAAAATAGCTTATTTATATATGCGGTTTGTGATATTTGCAAATGACCACCTCCAGAACAAGACATTGATGAATAGTTAATACAACATTAGCTCTGCCCACTGGAAATCTTTAGGCACAAGTCAAAAATGCTAGATAGGTCAAAATAGCATTTTGGGGATTAATTTCATCATAAACAAATTTAAAGTTAGATATAATGTTAATTCATTTGAGGTGTTTTACTTTTGGATTTTATTCAAACTAAACAAAGCAGGCTTGATATTTCGCAGTCATGATTTTCAGTTATCACCAATATATTAAACCACTGTAAATAGTACAGTCGTTTCACTTTATTATTTAATATTTTATTGTACACTGTAAAAAGTGATTAACTGACTTTACTTTAAAAAGTGAGTAAACCCATTGACTTAAAATTATTAAGAAAATGAATTATGTGCATAATTAAAAAAATTAAGTCAACTTAACAGTTCCAAGTTACAATGGGTTTAATCACTTTTTTTTTTTTTTTAATTCAGCTTGATTCAAGGCAGCAGGTTTACTCACGTTGTGTAAAGTAACTAATTGCTTTTTACAGTGTCGTTTTTATGTTGTTGTTTTTTTATATAAGACACTGAAGCAAATGAACATAAAAAAGGGGAAACAATGAATTCCCATCGCCTTGTTCCATATTACTGTTGTTTATTTTTAGGATTCTCCATGCATAGATCTGAAGATCTGCTTTGCTTCCTCTTAGTTTGTGTAAGGTTTGCAGCGGTTCCGTGCTGTATTGTACTGTCATGTACAAGAGCTTGTTTCATCACTCTGAGAGATGGCAAACACAATCTCAGCGTGTGATCCTGCACTCTTAATGAGCCCAGGTCTTACCATTTTGTAAATGTCACCATTGTCTACCTCAGCATTTGATCAATCTCCAGAGCAAAGGCCATCCATGTAGTCAGAGGAAGAGAAGAGGAGTGTCGTTTGTTATTTGATGATTAAAATGAACAGGCAAAGGCCCTGCATTTCCTTACCATCACAGATCAGCATTTATCAGCATTTTTAGACAGCAACTGTAAGAAGTAGAGCTTATAATTATACTAATTTTCAGTATTTTACTTCAGTTTTCAAAATACAGTAAGGAGTAAATTTAGGAGTACATAGCAATACATATTTGACATATTACATTCTTTATTAGTTGCTAATGGTAATCACAAATGAATGATGTAGTTCATAAATTAACTTTTTATTTTTTGTTTATTATAATACTGGTGATATTCATTTTACTTTCTTTTTTTTAAGTATGTCTTCTTGTTTTGAATTTACTGTTCCTTTAATAATATTGAAGCATTCGTGTGAAACAGTTTCTGTCTATGCCTATTCAAATATGACACAATGCACACAGGTGTTTTGTTTGATTTGGATTATCTTTTGCTCCGCTAACAAATCTTTTGCTCAGCTTCTGTTAAAAATCCAAAATCTCACCTAAAAAACTAAAGGTGACAGATCTTTCTCAGTCTATGCTCCAAAACTCTGGAACACACCCTACCTTTAGGAATCAGATCTTATCTACACTAAGCACGTTTACAGCACAAATCAAAACCTACCTTTTCTCTTTGGCTTACTCATAATTTTTTATCAAATTCCAATTTTATTTGTCACATACATATCATACACATGCTTACACAACCACTCGTGACCTTGAAAATAATAACAACAATAACAAAGATAATAACAATTAGTATCTAAATTATGGAGTAATTGAAGTTATGCAATAGAAAATAAAAACAAATATTTAAAAACTTTAAATGGAGGATGTGGCTGTAGAATAAAAGAGTACAAGATATAAAAATATAAAAGAGCTATCTGTACAAACAGAAACATAGAAGTGTTTCTAACAAAGTGCGTGGTGCATAAGAGAGGGAGGAGTGTATCCTATAGGTGGTTTGTCAAGCCCACTCACCTATATTTAGTACACTAGAACTACATAATGTATGGATATGTGCAAATGTACATAAATGTCCAAGAGTATCCAGTGGGTGTGCAAAGTGCATGAATGTATAGATGTGCAATGTTCATATGTGTCTGTAAAATGTGCAATGTCCCAAAAAAAGGCATTTTTGTACAGATCTTTTCAATTATTACTATTATTTGAACTTTTTGGATAAAATACTTTGTGTTTTCGAACTACTTTTGTATTTTGACCCATCTGTGAATCATCTCAGTCAATATTGATGCTGTTTTAAGGTGCTTTACAAATTACTTGACTTAACAAATGTAGTTGTGAATAAAAGTGAAGCCACATGCAGGAAACAAAAAGTGTCAAATTTATATTGAAATAAACATGTTAGCAATGTTCAAGCATATCAATGTACTGTAATGAAGATCGTTGAAATGAATCAGATACATTTTGGAGGAATGTATCATCTCACGGATCCTTCAGATTGGCCAGATGATAAACTCTTTCAAAATGTTTCGAATTAATTTCAACAATATTTGATTGTTAATTACTGCCACTGTGAAATTCTGCGACTGAATCCCCAAAGGACACTCACACTCATCCTAAGTGAAGTCAGTTTAAAATCGCAATATATTTAAGACTAAATTATCCCATCAGTTTTGGGGGCACCAAAGACATCAAAAATTTTACTACAATATTCAATATTTTTGTCATTTTCATTAAACATTTGTAGCTCTCCCACACTTATTTTCTTAATGATGCCACAGCAAATCATCCTCTGCTTGTGCAAATGTTTACCTCAGCAACAATATTGCACATGCCAAGCCAATAGCCATAACGTTGAGGCAGTCTTTGTGATGTCTATTCAGGTGGGCAACTTAATCAGTCTGGTGCAGCGCAGCCCACTCAAACAGCGCTCTCCCGTCGAGGGGAAAGTGCTGATTTCAGTGGAACGTCACCCCTAATTAATTACCCCCATAAAGCTGATTTATGCCACCATTTGTCTCTGCTTCTAGAGGCTGTGCTGATCCTCTCTAGTTTACCCCAGTCAACACAACACACACATCTGAAATGGCCTGTTTATGATACCTCTCAGGGTTGCGTTTCCCAAAACCAATAGCTGTTTCCACCCAAATTTATTTTATGGGCAAAATTAAAACATCACATAAAATGTTTGCGAATAAAACATTAATTCCATGTGTTTAAGAGAATTAAAAAAATAATAATAATTTTGAGAAGCCAGTGTGATATATGAATATTGAACAATTCAGCTATTTTTATCTCTATAGAAAATAAGCTGCACCCCAGAAACTCACACTTATTAAAAAGAAAAAAAGGTTAATGTTATCTTCTGTTTAGAGGTGTGTGATGTTTGCCGAAACAATTAAGATTTAGTTGTTGGGGGTATTTATGTAAAATCATTTTGAGAATGAGGTGTTTTCAATGAGGTGAAACTCAGGTGTTTTTAGAATTATTAAAACTGCATTTTGGGATGGTATAAGATGAGGTCTGTTTACTGGTTGCAATAGTTATGCATTAACTTCAACTGTTGAGGCACAATCACATGACTTCTTTGATGGCCATTGTGGAATTTATTCAGTAAATGTCTTTCCATCACATCACATCGTTTATGTGCATTTTTCCTCATCGGATCAAATGTTTTTGTTTTTCATGTGCATTTATAGAATTAATGCACATATTGGAATTTTCATCCAGTGTTGTTTTACAGGTATACAAAAGCAAAGACTATAGATATACAAAGATGTTTCACTCTCATTAATATGAATGGGGTAAATTGCAACACTCAGTATGGCCACCACAGCAACTAATTAAGTATTAAGTAATTAAGTATTTTTACCGCACAAAATAAGTGGGAATGTGAGTAATAAAGACTAAGATATTTCTAAAGGATATTAGCTTTATAATGCAATAAATAATGTTACCTATTTTGTTTGTTTTCCATCATCTTTTTTCGTCTTTTTTTAGTGTCAGTTTTCAAAGCAAAAGCCAGCATTTTCTGTTATTTTTGTTTTTGCCGTAATTGCTGCAGTAACACATTCATCTGGAATGTGATTTAACCAATGTGGTTCAAATTATGTATCACAGGTCAGAAAACTTGTGACAAGCTAGTTAGTTTCTTCAACAATCCATCGTACTATGATCAGCAGCGAGTTACAGCAATGTTTTGGAAATTCAGAGAAGTCAGAGAAGATCACATGGGCTGAGAGTTATACCATTTTCCTAGATGCATTGGAACAATGAAATTCAAGTGGCATAAAGCTAATGGCATCAGACTCTGAAGTGCAGAGTGTGAGTGCAGATATCAGAGCTTTTTACGTCTCAGTTCATTCAACCTGAATGCACCATTCATAGTTTTCACACTCAAGTGAACACAATGGTAGCATGACAAGGGCTTTATGAGTAAGCGTTTGGCTTGAGAAAAATAAATAAATAAAAATTATGTGGGCCCATCAGCAACAATACACAGTTACTGAGGGATTAAATTCTTCCTCCATTATGCTTGCTTCACATCTCTCTGTTATTTTATAATAGACACTTCACATAAATATGGCAGACTTGGGTTGTGTCCCATTATTATTATTATTATTATTTTGCAATCAAGGGTTTTCAATAACTTGCAATGAGTCTGTAACAGCGCTGTGGAGGAATTTTAGCCTATTTATCTTTGCAGAATTGTTGTTATTCAGCCACAGCTTCTCAATTGGATTCACATCGGGACTTTGACTAGGCCACTACAAAGTCTTCATTTTGTTTTCTTTATTGCAAATACTTTATTGTCTATGTATAAATTGCATATATGTAACTCAAGCTAGGCTATGAGGCTTAATGTAAATCACTACAAATAAAAACAGTTGAAAGGAAGATTTTCCTTAAATGTCAATGTTTAAATTACATTGTTGCATTGTTGCTATGTCTCCAGGACAGAATCCAGGTGATAAACGGTGCATTATCCATCAGCAGTTTGACCCTGTCTGATACCGGAATGTACCAGTGTATAGCTGAAAACCGCCACGGCCGAGTGTTTGCCAACGCTGAACTCAGAGTCATTGGTAAGTCAAGTCACTTTTATTATTTATATTGTGCTTTAGACAATAAAGATTGTTTAAAACAGCTTTAGTAAAGCTGTGGGCCGACAAATGTGTGCATTCTATTTCCTGAGGCTAGTGTATTTTTTTTTTTTTTTTTTCAGTTAAAAGGAGTCTTAAGTATTTAAAGACAGGAGCATTGTGGGCATTGTGAGTGAAAAGTAAGACAGTTTTGTAATGTTTAAGAGTGTTTATTTCCCTTTGTACCCTGCTTTTCACATGTAGCCTATGTGTATTATTGTGCTCATACAAACCATCTACAAAGATGTGTGGGATTACCAGTTAAGTACCTCAAGTCTTTTCTTTTAGCCTCACTGTTCACCTCGCCCGAGCAGATTATAAATACCCAGATGGACATTTCACAATGAAAGGAATGTCTGCATTTCATCTACTACCACAATACAGCCATATTAAATTGTGCGCAACAGGTGTTTAAAATAATCTGCAGTGGCTGTTACTGACAGTTTGTTTAAATTTTGCAGGTTTGATGGCTTGGACGTGGACATTTTATGTTTAATAGATGTCTAATAGACTAAACATAGATGTCTACTAGATGTCTAAACATAGATGTATTGGCTAAAACAAGGCTAAATTTGTGCTGTCAGTCAAAATCTAATAGATGTCTAACAATAGCCCCCAAAAAAGACTAGTCATCAAATAGACAAGATAAAAAATAACTGCACATGTGAAGTATACGACATGTACAATCTGTCTATTTGATGACTAGTCTATTTTTAGACTCATGATAGTTGGTATTAAACCAATGTTGGATCAAATTGGATCAAAAAACCCAACGTTTTTCAAATGAATTTTTTCCCACATTTGGGTTTTTTTCATTTTTTACCCAGCGTTGGGTTAAAACAACCAAGCATTTTTTACAGTAAACAAAACTGGGTAGTGACAATTCTCTCTGGCCAATCAGTGATCTGCATTGTTTACATGTCATATTTTGGTAATGGTTGACTTGCTTGGAACCTCAGCTAAGATGGTGCTGAAAAAGGTACTCACGAGTACTGTATAGAGTGGAAAACCCCAGAATAGTGAGCTGTACCAAACTGTTGCATGCAGTGCCACAAGTGTAAAAAAATAATAAATAAATACACACTTTCATGTGGTGGGTTATTTCAGATTGCAGTTCGGTGCTTTAATATAAAATTTGCCAAGAATAGCAAATACTAAACACAAATAAAAGTCACTGAAACGTACATGTGAGATGTGTCTCTTTTCTGTTTGCGTGCAATAATAACTAATTTAATGGAGGAAGATATCACAGGGGAAAAGGTACAATTCTTGACTCATTTGTGTTGCCAGAAATTGGTGGGAAAAACAGCAAACAAAGAAACATTGACATAAACCAAAACAAATCTAAATACTATACAGAGAACAGATAATGTGATAAACAGCTAAATATGACTTTGGAAAATAAATTAGTACTTGGTGATAACCATTGCTTAATAATATAATATCAGAGGCCATTCTAAATCTCCATTCACTCCAGCGACACACACGAACAAAGTGGATCAACCCCATTTATTTCGATGGCGAGCTGCCAACTTCCAGTGTCAAGAGCGACAGTGATTGTTATCGACAGGACATAGGCATGAAAAACAACAAAAGTTCTACTTCTATGTGCAAATAAGAAGCAAGTTTCACAAACTGGGCTGACTCGAGTCTGAACTTTTTGTGAACCCAGACAGACAGGGGTTTGCAATTTATATATATAATGGTAATGGTATATAGCCACAATAGAAAAAATTCATGCGTTGGTGCCTTCTTCATTGTTGACATTAAACTATATATATACAGTGCATCCGGAAAGTATTCATAGTGCTGTTTTTTTTGGAGAAAACCAGGCACCACTCATCACCAGGCTAATACCATCCCTACAGTGAAGCATGGTGGTGGCATCATCATGCTGTGGGGATGCTTTTCAGTAGCAGGAACTGGAAGACTAGTCAGGATAGAGGGAAAGATGAATGCAGCAATGTACAGAGACATCCTGAATGAAAACCTGCTTCAGAGTGCTCTTGACCTCAGACTGGGGTGACGGTTCATATTCCAGCAGGACAATGACCTAAAGCACACCGCCAAAATATCAATGGAGTGGCTTCACAACAACTCTGTGAATGTCCTTGAGTGGCCCAGCCAGAGCCCAGACCTAAATCCTATTGAACATCTCTGGAGAGATCTGAAAATGGCTGTACACCATCACTTCGCATCCAACCTGATAGAGCTTGAGAGGTACTGCAAAGAGGAATGGGCAAAAATTCCCAAAGACAGGTGTGCCAAGCTTGTGGCATCATATTCAAAAAGACTTGAGTCTGTAATTGCTGCCAAAGGTGCATCAACAAATTGCGCAAACCGCAATAGACTTGCGTCTATTGAGCAAAGGCTGTGAATACTTATGTACATGTGATTTTTCAGGTTTTTTATTTTTAATAAATTTGCAACAATTTCAAAAAATGTTTTTTCACATTGTCATTATGGGGTATTGTGTGAATTTAATCCATTTTGGAATAAGGCTGTAACACAAAAAAATGTGAAGCGCTATGAATACCTTCCGGATGCACTGTAAATTCCCCTCAGATGTTTGTTTTTAGTGGCAAGAAAGTCAATGTCATTCACAAATGAAACTACAAGTACTGGCAATAAGTGACGATAAAGTCACTGGCAGTGTGAATGGGGCTTAATTTGTAAGAATTTGATTTTACTACAGCGGTTCGAACTGTAGTTTTTCGAATGATTAAAATGTCATCAGTATGATGGTGAAAAACTGTACATTTCTAGTCAAATCATCTTTCTGCAATCTTAAAAAAAAAAAAATGGAAATAAGGGCAGTTATAATAGCTAAAAATATGGGAGAGCATTGCTATTATGAGATTGTATTATATTGCAATATAAAGCAATTAAGTGTTAATGTTAAGACAAAAGTAAATCACAAATAGTTGAAAATGAAATGATTTAATGACAATAATTCGCTATTGTTACAACTGAATTAGTTACAAAATAACTGTATAAAATGATAAAACATGAAATGATAAAAACATATGATATTAATTGTACACAGCTTAAATGTGATTAAAGTTACCTGAGAGAGAGAGGGAGAGACAGGGTTGAGGGAGAGAGAGAGAGAAAGAGAGAGAGAGAGAGAAAGAAGAGAGAGTAGGCCCCAAAGAGAGCCTGATAGCAGTAGAACCTGAGAAGAAAGGCTCCAGAGCAGGAAAGAGCAGAGCAGGAAAAGAGAAAGAGCAAAGTTTGCAATCCAATTTTGTCTTTTTCTCTGACCATGTGAGCAAAGCCCAAATACTGAGACAGTCAGCTGACCAATCAACATGTGACCACATCATAAAAACCCCAAGGTATACACACATCTTAGCCATTCCCTGATCTTATCAGAATCTGTATGGGCCTTTTTGGTGAAAAATACATGTTTTGTAATAAAAACAAATGCATATGATAATTTACATTCTTACAATGTCAACACAGCAGAACTCCAAGAGTACACAAATCACTATGCATCTGTTGTCAGTGGTTAAAATCAAATTGCACAACATAAAAACGGTTTGGTGTTGAAATTATAAATTGGTCAAACATAACAATTACCAAAGATGTGAAAAGCTTAACAGTTAGTTACCACAGTCACAGCCATCCAATTTTGGGAGAGCGTAGTGTTCTGTACACACACAGTTCTCATATTTAATCTAAAATAGCTTAAACTGTGTGCTGAAGATGAATGAATGTCTCAGGGGATTGGAACTGCATGAGGGTGAGTAATTAATTACAGATTTGTAAAAATGAACTAATGAACTAATACTTTAGTAAAAACTGATAACAATATACAGTTGTAATCAGAATTATTAAACCCCCTCTGATTTTTTTTTCTTTTTAAATATTTCCCAAATTATGTTTCAAGGAAATTTTCACAGTATGTCTGATAATATTTTTTCTTCTGGAGAAAGTCTTATTTGTTTTATTTCGACTAGAATAAAAGCAGTTTTTAATTTTTTTAAAACCATTTTAAGGTCAAAATTATTAGCCCCTTTAAGCTATATATTTTTTTCGTTAGTCTACAGAACAAACCATCATTATACAATAACTTGCCTAATTACCCTATCCTACCTAGTTAACCTAATTAACCTAGTTAAGCCTTTAAATGTCACTTTAAGCTGTATAGAAGTGTCTTGAAAAATATCCAGTAAAATATTATTTACTGTCATCATGGCAAAGATAAAATAAATCAGTTGTTAGAAATTAGTTATTAAAACTATTTTGTTTAGAAATGTGTTGAAAAAATCTTCTCTCCGTTAAACAGAAATTGGGGAAAAAATAAACAGGGGGGCTAATAATTCAGGGGGTTTAATAATTCTTATTGCAACTGTACATAATTCAGCAGATGACATGTAATACATGTAATATAATTTAAAGTGTGGCAAATAAACGCACAAATGACACTCACACATGACCCTGCATTCAAGTTAAATGGGGTTCTACATCAAAAATGTGTCTCGAGGCCTTGGGTTTTTCACTGCCCGTATCTTGAGTTTATTTCAAAGCAAAAACTATTTTGTGAACAACCCCTATAGGCATTTTCAGAGAAGCACTTGGCTTTTTCATCTGGCTAAAAAACATTTTTTTTTAAAGAACCTTAAAAAACCCTGGACAATAACTCATGTAGGGGTCATCAAATGTGAGGGAGTCACATCTTCAACATTTCTCACATTATCATGTTTATTCACTATAGTTTAGAACATGGTGATAAAATATGACAAGAACTCTTTATTAGAAAAGCACATCATATAATGGATCACAATCAACCAAAGATAATTCAGACAACTTTTCGAATGAAAATTTTTACACAACTCTGTCAATACTTTGTTGGTTCACTCTTTGCCTCAATAGCTATGTTTCCATCTACTTATTTTTATGCGCATTTTGGATATGCGCATAAAAAAATGGTTGATGGAAATGCCAAGATGTGCATACGTTTTGAAAATGCACATGAAAACGTATGTGAGTAGGATACACTTTTTATTCGATAAGAAAAGACACACATAAACTACGGTGGTAACACGTTTACCGAACAAATTCCAGTATGTGCATTAAAAAATTCATGTAATTTTGTTATAAGAGATCATGTGGTGATAAAAATGTGTGTGAATGGACAAACCAGCAGGTTGAGCACATTGTAAAACATCTGAAACGTTGTTTTGGTCATTCTAAAACACCTTAACCATTTCAGTATTAGTGTTATTATATTATTACCTACCTCCAGAATTGTTAAGAGCCTCTGTGCTCAGCGTCTCATGCCTTCAAACATCATCACGCATTCATTGCATGTCAGCATTGTCTTCTGAGGTGCAAGTCATTTATTAAATAAAGAAAAGATTCACGCAGCTTCTCCTACCACAGCAAATTCCGTTTTTACTTTTGATATTTGGCGCCAGTTAGTCAGGAAGTTTCATTGGATGGAAACGCTGCTTTATTTGCACATCTTTTATGCGATATTCCAGTTTTGCGCATAAATTTAATACGCATTTTTGGATGGAAACGTAGCTAATGATAGCCTGTGTCTCCTGCAAACCTTAAAGGGGACCTATTATGCAAAAACCATGTTTAAAAAAGGTTTAAACACAGTTGTGTGGCAACAGTCTTTGAATATAACCAGCTTCTAATAGTAAAGATTTATTAATTTTATTTTTTTATAATCACACTTGATAAAAGCAGTCTACAGAAACATTTTGATGTCACTGAATTTGCCACTGCTGACACATAGGCATTTTGTAGCCCCGCCCTCTTTTAAAAAATCAATCTCATTTGAATTTAAAGTGACAGTCACAAAACTTCACATACACACTCTAGGGACATCAGAGACTGATTTTAGATCTTGTTAAAAGGGGCATAATAGGTCCCCTTTAACATATATAAATTCTCAGACTCACTGCAGCAGCTTCTTCAGTTCCTGTTTTTATTCCACTTTATATTTATATTTTTATTCCACTGTGATATGTCACAGGTTTATTTATTTTGCTATGCTCACTAATATCAATTATCTTTTGTTTATATATATATATATATATATATATATATATATATACACAGTCAAACTCAAAATTATTCATACCCCTGGTGTATAAATCATTTCGTGCTTGACTGTATATGGTATAATAAATATAAAACTGTTAAAAGTTCAAGGCATCACTAAATTTATGTTGTGTAATATTGTGATTTCACCAAGTAGAATATGTTTCTGTGTCAAACATCTGTGTTGATCCTGGAACAATATCAGCCAATGTTAAATTTAGGCTTACAGTTATATTCAATTATTAATCCCCTCTGATTTTGGAAATAATTTAAATTCAGGGTTAGATTTAGGGATAGGGATTAGGTATTATGTTTTTAAACTGGAATGATGTTCCAGGAGCAACATAGATATTAATCCAGGATCATATCCTACTTGGCACAAACACATCCACCACATTTATAGTAACTTAAGATGGAACATTAGTTTTGCAATATGCAGTTAATCAGATTCAGTTTCTCCTGACAAATCTGTGTGCATGGTGGATCTGCTGTGATGTGTGGATCTGAAGTCCGTTTGGTTTTGCAGAGTATCGTTACCTGTCTTTCGTTTTCCTCATAAGCTCATTCTAAGCACACTGTCAGGGAACACCGCCTCTCATTAGTCTTACTACGCCCTTTTACACTGCATTTAAAAACAGTTGACCCGTTATTATGAGGAGTAGAATAACTTTTGACAGGATCAATGATCAAACCCATCTCTGCACTGAAGATTAAAGGAGCTGACGTTGGAGGCTGTTTTATCATGCGGCGGATGAGAGAAGTGTTCTGTTCCCTGGTCCTGTCATTTGTCAGCACAATGGGTGCTTTGATGCTGTCAGCGCTGAGTGCAGATGGATGCCAAACAGGCTGCAAAGTCTAGTATGCTGAAATTGCTGCCTGGGGGAGATGTGAGGTAGTCTTCGCACTTTAGAGCCTTTAGATTTGTGCTGGCTGGCTTGACTCGGTTTGACTTAGTGGTGTGTGGGGGGGAAGCTTGAGCTCTTGAGTGTGCTCTTAAGTAAGTATATCGCATTAAAAACATCCTCCTCGTCTGCCTCTGGAAAGTGAGAATGGCCATGAGATGTTGTAAGGAGAGTAGCAAATAGAGATGTAGACGTTTGACAGTTTGTGTGGACTGAAGTGTGTCTGTATTTGTTTATTTTTTTTTTTAAGTGCTACCTACTACAAAATTATTAAGAGCCCTGACTGCTTTCAACACTAAGAATAGGCTTTACTGAGCATAATGAACTTAACTCAAAATAGTTAAAGATTTAATTCATACATCTGTGATTTTAATAATTTATTATATTTGTGCTTAATATTTTTATTTTCAAAAATATTAAAAATATTCTCCATTAAAATATTCAGAACCATTGACAGTAAAAGGGTTTTAGTATCAAGCATTCACTATCATTGAAAGATCTGGGGTCAAGATGATTGATTGATTGATTGATTGATTGATTGATTGATTGATTGATTGATTGATTGATTGATTGATTGATTGATTGATTGATTGATTGATTGGTTGATTGATTGATTGATTGATTGATTGATTCATTCATTCATTCATTCATTCATGTATTCATTGACTGATTGATTCATTATTTGATTCATTGATTGATTGATTCATTCATCCATCCATCCATCTACAAATGTATTAATGAATGATATGATGAATAATAATGTGACACGGTGGCTCAGTGGTTAGCACTGTCGCCTAACAGCAAGAAGGTTGCTGGTTCAAGTCCTGGCTGAGTCAGTTGTCATTTCTGTGTGGAGTTTGCATGTTCTCCCCATGTTCGCGTAGGTTTCTTCCGGGTGCTCCGGTTTCCCCCACAATCCAAAGACTTGCGCTATAGGTGAATTGAAAAAACTAAATTGGCCGTAGTGTATGTGTGTTAATGAGTGTGTATGGATGTTTCCCAGTACTGGGTTGCAGCTGGAAGGGCATCCGCTGTGTAAAACATATGCTGGATAAGTTGGCGGTTCATTCCGCTGTGGCACACCTGATGAATAAAGGGACTAAGCCGAAGGAAAATTAATGAATGAATATGATGAATAATAATTATGAATGAATATGTTTCAGTATTAAATTAACTCTTTTGTTAATAAACTCTTTTGAATACACTCTTTCTGTTCATCAAAGACTATTTCTGTATATTCCACATACATACTGTTGGACAGAGGGCACAATAGACAGAAAATAGCATAATTAGTCAAATTTTAATCAAATATGAGCTGATGTCTACTGTAAAGCAGCTATAAAACGACCATAGTGTCTTAATTTATTTATAATTAGTATGTCGTTGATTTAGCTGCATTCAATAACAATCTAGCAACAAGATGACTAAAAAAAAAGGTTTTTATGATATATTATGCAACAGAACTTTCCAAACATCTAAAAACAATGCTGAGTGCTGGGCTAAATGTACATGTGATTGTGCTTTTATCAGTTGAGAACTTGTGAAGAGCTTATAAAATATGTAAATGAGAGTTAACAGCACCAGATGTTCCTCCGTCTCACACACAAATGAAAACTGTGGCAAGCCGATGCATTTCTGACATGTTTATTGAACTGTAATGGGGAACATCACCAGTGTTGGGGAATCTTTTTCAATTATACAATCTTGTGATAATAATGTATTATGTTACTTTTGTGTTAATTTATGCATCTGGGCTTACTTGTTTGTAATTATATAAACTTTTTGACAATTAAGGCCCTTTGATACTAAAAGTGATATACTGTATAAAGCGATTAAGGAATTGTGAAGTCATGTCTGAATAGTTGATGACGTAACTCAAAAAAAACTTTCACCAGTGCTGCCTCTCTGGATAGCATTAATAATAGGATGTACTGTATGAAAAGGAAGTTTTTCAGCAATAAATATTCAGAGTTTGCATTTGACAGCTTTTATTCATATTAAGGGATACTGCATCTGCACTCACAATTTTTCTCAACAAGGGGACAGGAGAGTTGTCAGCTTTTGGAAATTGGAAACAAAGTAACAAAAATAAGACTTTTTTTTACTGTTTGTTTCTTTAAAAGGGTCCCGTTTTGCAAGATGTAAAACAAGTCTTTGATGTCCCTGGAGTGTGTATGTGAAGTTTTTTGAAAACTTCAAAAAATACCCAACAAATAATGTTTTATAACTCTTTGAAACTGCCCCTTTTAGGCTTTGAGCCAAATTGTGCCATTTTGGTGATTGTCATTTTAAATTCAAATGAGATTGTGCTCTCAGCTCTTTTTGCAAAAGAGGGCGGAGCTACAATTGCCAATGTGTCAGCATAGTGGCAGATTTTAAAACAAGACTAATGTCCTATGCCAATGAGGAAGAGATCATCACTACTGGGCAGGGATTCTTCATTGAATGAAAGTGAAACTGTGCTCGATTGGACCGTTTTGCACTTGAGCACCTCTAAGTGGTGTTTACAGTAAATTCAACACCTTCAGGCATGTGAACAAAATTTTCAATCTAATTGGTGGATCAGGGGCATCACGGTGGCGCAGTGGGTAGCACGATTGCCTCACAGCAAGAAGGTCGCTGGTTCGAGCCTCGCAAGTTCAAAGACATGCGGTACAGGTGAATTGGGTGAGCTAAATTGTCCGTAGTGTATGTGTGTGAATGAGAGTGTATGGGTGTTTCCCAGTGATGGGTTGCAGCTGGAAGGGCATCCGCTGCGTAAAACATATGCTGGATAAGTTGGTAGTTCATTCCTCTGTGGCGACCCCAGATTAATAAAGGGACTAAGCTGAAAAGAAAATGTATGAATGTATTGGTGGATCAGTTTTTGACCCAGCGTGTCAAAACAAAAAAATTAGTATGGGGTGGTTTTTTTTATAAATGACGTTTTATTCCTGAAGTTATGCCTTTGTTTAGTCATGAGACATTAAACGTTAACAAAAAGTGTGAGCATTCTCAGTGCGAACGGAGCTTAACATTTAACATTTGGTGTTCAAAATTGTTCAGATATCAGCTTTCACACTTTAATTAAAATTCTGATAAATCAAAATAACAGAGCAGATTATTTTCGTTTAACCAAGCCTGGCAAGTCCGAACACATTCTTAAACAACTTGCACTTTTGGACATCTTATATCTAATTTTACTTTTGAAGTATGTCAGTCTGTCTCTCTGTCAGTCAGTTTGTAAGCTGCTTGTTTTCTTCTTCACCTCAGCAGTGGCTCCGGATTTCTCCAACAGTGTGCTGAAGGCGCAGACATTGGCTCGGCAGGGTGGAGATGTTTTGATTGAGTGCAGGCCTCGCATGTCCCCACGCGGGATGATCTCCTGGAGGAAGGGCAAGGAGGCCCTGCGAGAGAGCCACAGGTATTTTTACCAGCCTATTTACCTTTGTCTGCCGAGAACGAGCGCTTTATTAAAGTGATACAGACAGAGCAATATGATTCAGGTCAGGCGGAGGGTTGTTACTGATCAAAGGCTTGGTTATTCACATCAAAACGTCTCAACACAACAGACGCTGCATTTGCATTTACTTGATCTAGAAATAAAAAAGAAGGAAAGAAAGAAAAAAAAACAGAAAAACATCAGCAGTACTTGAACAATCAACCAACCACTGATCACTCAAACTGTGGATTTTAACGCAGAGCTTTGTGATTAGGAGAAAAGTTTACTTCTTGGAAGTGTTGACGGAGAACATTAGTTTATATTTTTATGAAGTTTTATTTGGTTAATATCTAACACTGCTGCATAAATTATTTAAAATAATCACAATAAATATAGCAATTTCTTCTTAAAAATGACATTTTCTGTTTGTTGAAACTACTCATTTAAATAGAGCTGAAACAACACACTTTTTGAGTTTTTTTTGGGCACAACTTAATTGTTTTATGTTCAATCCACTTAAATTTGTAAAAAAAATAATAATAATAATAAGTTAACTTAATTCCTTCATGTTGTCACAACACAAATCGATTGTGTGGAACCCAGCATTTTTTACAGTGTAATCATTCACAATATTTATTGTATTATTTCTCTAAAATTATACAGTTTTGTATGTTGTGGTAGCATAGATTTACGTTTAAAAGTTTATAAGCAAAAAGTCTTTTTAAGCCATCAGACTGTAACAGCTGTTAACTTTTATACGAATATAATTTAATGGAGATATCTCCCTAGACAGATCCTAATTAATGAATATAACTTATTAGATGATATTACATAATATTTTAGGGTTACACATTTAAAAATAAATTGTGTATTCAATTAAAATGTTCTTGTTAAATCTGTGTCTAGAAACTGTCTGAACTTTTGTCAGCCATTTCTGAATTTATTATAAAGAGAAACATAGTAACACATAAAGATGCGCGCTACTGTATATGGTTCAAAGGTTTGAGGTCAAGATTTATATTAACTAAATGTAACTAATTGTGGAAAAGCATCTTAAAACCTATTTTGCATAATATGTAAGTTCAAATCCTTGTAAAAATTGAAAAATGTTTTACAAAGATTTTTAAAAAGAAAGTAAAGAATTTGAAATTTCTATTATTAAAGAATAAAAAAAAAGATTTCATGGTTTAACTTACAGTATTGAGCAGTGCAACTGACTTCAACATTACAATAATCAGAAATGTGGGTAAGCTAAAATTGTCCGTACTGTATGTGTGTGAATGAGTGTGTATGGATGTTTCCCAGTGATGGGTTGCAGCTGGAAGGGCATCCGCTGCGTAAAACATATGCTGGATAAGTTGACGGTTCATTCCGCTGTGGCGACCCCAGATTAATAAAGGGACTAAGCCGAAAAGAAAATGAATGAATGAATAATCAGAAATGTTCACAAATGATTTCTGATGGATCATGTGAAACTGAACACTGGAGAAATTGTGCTGAAAATGTAGCGTTGCATCACAGAAATTCTGAGAAATTCCATTTAAAAAAACGTAACATTAAATTGTAAATATATTTCTAAATATTACTTATTCTACTACATTTTTAATCAAATAAATGATCATTATAGATTATACTTTCATAAACACCAGCCATCATATAAAGTCAAAATAAAATATATAATCATGTCAAATCAAATCCTTAGAATGGTGAAAAATTACCTAAAGCTTGCTTTCATTGAAATACATCATAATATTAATATAAATAAATAGTATAAAATAGTGATGAAAATTAAGATTCTACATCTGATGTACCTAACAAATATTAAAATTTGTTGCTTTACCGACCTATTTAAAATCTGATCTCATGCGACAGCCCCTGAAAACAGCTCTGAACCTCCTCTTTTACTCGCCCCTTATGCCTCCAGATCAAGGACTTGAGTTTAAATAGGTTTTTCTAATGCATGTAAGGCAGTGCATCCTAGAATTCTCATTAGCATACACTTTAGATGAATCCATGAAGGAATTAAGCAGAATGGCATTGCGAGCAGCACTGAACTCTTGAGTCTGGAGCCGCTGTAAGAAAATCATTAGTGGCCATCACTGTCCATCAGCCCTGTGCGAACATCCACCCACCATCTCCAGCTCTGGAGGAGAGGGACAGGGGCTCTCATTAAACACCGCTTTCCTGGCTTCTTCTGTAATGACCATGTGGGGAAAAAGAAAATGTTGCTTTCATTTCTTTATGGCCAATTCTGCTTTCATAATGTAGTGCTTGTTGAAAATCTGCTGACTCCACTATGCAAATATGATTGTTGCCTTTTAAAGTTTCCAGCTTTTCACATTCGTGCATAAATAAATAGAAGGCACGCAAATGTATTCATATGCATAATTATAACAGTTTTTTTTCCCAAAACGTTCCTCTGCCAATTTTTTTGCAGAATGGTGAAGCATACCTATTGTACATACAATCGCTGCAGTTTTTTTTAAACAACTTTTCACATAAATTATTTATTTATGATTATCAATTAACGAAACCTCACTTCTGTGCACAATACTATGTTACAATTTTACTATAGTAAAACAAATATATTTTAATCTTTACATCACATTTATATAGGGGTGTGAACCTACACTGGTCTCATGGTTCGGTTCGGTTCGGTTCGGTTCGGTTACGATTATCATGCCATCGATTCGGTTCAATTAGATATCACGGTGCATCACAGTGCATTGACGATGCTTTCCATACACAATTTTATATTTTACTTAGCAGCACAATAATTCTTGTATTAAAATTTATAAATATATTTATATTTATATATTATTTGTAATACAATTTTGTTCTAATTTTACCTGCTCAAAGAAAACACTCTTTTTGAATGTATCAAACAAAACTAAAGTACATGCACAGAACAACAACAATCAGCTGATCCATTATAGACCATTTTAAGGGATGTAAACAATAACAATGGTCCTAACGTATTTCCTGTTTTACATTTTTAATTTCCATAGCTCCCGAGAATCCTAAAAGGCCCACATATTGATAAATAACATTATGAAAGCTGTTTTAATGTTGAGATATGATTGAATTGCCTCTTGTTACAGTTATTAAACTAGTTTGACAGCAAGCAGGAAATGTTCATGGGCCAATGGCATCACCACATTGAAATGGTCTATAGATGAGGAAAGTACATCAGAACCCAGGTCTCAAACTCAATTCCTGGAGGGCCACAGCTCTGCAAATTTTAGCTCCAACCACCTCCAACTCACACCTGCTTAATAGTCTCTAGTAGTCTTGAACACCTTGATTAGATGGACCAGCTGTGTTTGGTTAGGGTTGGGGCAAAACTGTGTAGAGCTGCAGCCCTCCAGGAATCCAGTTTGAGACCTATGGTTTACAGCTTTCATTTTTTTTCCTAGCTGGGTTCTGATGTACTTTCCCAGCTAGAAATTTGACGTTCCCAGAACGTTCTCAGAACGTCCCCGTCGGTGTTGAGGACGTTGTCTAGTAACGTTCCCAGAACGTTCTGAGAACGTCACGATGTTGAGTTCTTTAAAGGTGTGGAGGACGTTATTTGGGGGACCTTTACAGAACATTCAGAACGTTCTCAGAACGTTCAGGGGACCATACTTTATTGGAAAATTTGACGTTCTCAGAACGTTCTCATAACGTCCCCGTCGGTGTTAAGGACGTTGTTTAGTAACGTTCCCAGAACGTTCTGAGAAGGACTGTCAGTGAAAGACTGTCCAGCAAACTCACAAGCAATGAATTGTGCACAGTTATCTGGTTTTTAAGTAGTTGGAGCATTGTAATTACTCGCGGTCGCCTCCCTCGCCATAGTAAGCTACCACCAAATATGTGATAAATGACGTCAGTACATAATAACCTGTTATGATTATTACTGAACCCATACCGAATTGTTAGCATCTGCATCGTGGTGCATCGAAGAAACAATTAATTTTGACACCCCTACATTTATATGTCCATATGCGTGGCATTTCCAATGTACTGTAGTAAACCCTTACACTCAGGTATGAGTTCAATAAAACATTGTCTATCCAAAATAGCCCAAAGTGAGTAGAAACATGGTAAAAATGGCATGGTTACTTGAGCATTTAACCTCACATTTTGTAGTTAAACTTGTAAGGTCTATAAGATATAGTGTAGGTCATAGGTCTCAAACTGGATTCCTGGGGGGCCGCTGCTCTGCACAGTTTTGCTCCAACCCTAATCAAACACAGCTGATGCAACTCATCAAGGTGTTCAAGACTACTCGAGAGTTTTAAGCAGGTGTGAGTTGGAGCTGGTTGGAGCTAAACTGAGCAGAGCTGCAGCGCTCCAGGAATTGAGTTTGAGACCATTGGTGTAGGTGGAATGGCGTTTTAAACCATTTTTAGTTCCACTCATCCATTCGATTTCACAACTGCTGTAGTACCTGTATGAACCTGCCAATTGTATAATATACATTTTGTAATATTTTTCCGCCTGGTGCAGGCATGATATGGCAACAGAATTACTTGACTATTACGCCAGAATGAGATTATAGTTCCTAGAAATATTGGACTAGAAAAAATGTAACTTTTAATTTTCCGTTGGTCTTATTACACAGTGTATCTACAGAAGACTCCAGCTTAAATTAGGAAAATTATCAAAACATTATCTTTTTTTTTACAAAATGCTAATGGTCTAATTCAATTCAATGGATTATGCTAAGCTAAGCTAAAAGTGACCCCAGCAGAACAAGAAATTGGCTGAAAGGATTCAAAAATAGTACAAGTCAGCCGTTAACTCTAGGAGACTTGTAAAATGAGCCTTAAATAAAAATAAAAAATAAAAATAAATGAAAGCGGAGTGTGCCTTTAACATTGCAGTAATATCTATTTGCTCTGGAACAAATAACTGATTTTTTTTATCGAATATAGCCGTTAGATGCACCCAAAATGAATTGTATCGCACATTTAACTACTATAGGGACAGGAAGGATGCTCTCAAATTGCAATGAAAGGCTGAAAGGCCACTGACAGTGTGGGATATTGGTTAATTTGTTCTAAATAGTAAATTCATCTTTCCTATTTATTTTAAACTTTTTTGTGAGAAAAACACACAATGAGGTCACAAAGTCTGTAAAAGGTTTATCTTTGTGTATATATATCCTAAAAATACTGTATGTTTAGGGGAAAGTGCTGACACAATTGGTGAAGTCACTTTTTATTGAAACACTATACTCCTGCACACACACTGTACAGTCCAGTCAAATAATCACACTGTAGATTGAACAAATAATACACATGTGCGAGGCCGGTTTCACAAAACCACATATTCATACAGTAGTTTACACAGTTATAAAACACATTTCTATAAAACAACTTGCCTTTTGAAACTTTTCAGACACCTAAAATAAAAAGCAAAAGTGCACAAAAAAAGTTTTAGTTTAATATGCTGCCATTAGCATGCAAGTTGACATCTTTAAAAAAGAAAAAAACAACTTCCACGTGATCATCCACTCGATGGCAGTGTAATTTTGGCCTTTCTGGAGTAAAACCATTGAAGATAATAACACAAGACATGAAATCGCATGCCTGCTGCAAGCTCTTATGTCAGCACGCTTCCATTTCTAAAAATGACTCCTAAACTCTTGCAAACATTGGCATCTCAATTAAATGAGCTGTGTTTGCCATGATGGTGGGAGCAGATTTTTTTTTCTTCCTTCAGCAGCGCTGTGATGAAGAGTACTGCATAGTGAAAGGTCACGGTGTAAATGAAGCACTTCTTATGCTCTTCTCTTCACTATTTCTCATAGCTTTGGCCCCTGCACTACAATTAATAAAAGCAGCATAAAACAAATTCTCACTTTTTCCTTCTGCTCTTCTAGAATAGGAATAGCAGGAATATATGTAGTCTAAAATAATTGTTATATATAGTGTAGTTAGACATCTTTATGGAATTTTGTTGGAAATTATGTATTACTGTATGTTCAGAGATTCTTATGCACTGAAAATAACCTTAGCATTTGACTATTTTAAACTTAAATTGCAGAAAAACAGAAAGATCAGACTGATGGAAAAATGGACAACAGATAGCAAAATAGAGAATATAGAAGAGGGTTTGAATCAGTCTACTTCTCTCATAAATTCTTGGTTTTACGGTTCTTTTATGGTGCTCTTTTGTCATTTTGGAGCCTGGCGATTTTACAATACTAAAACGTGGCGAGGATATCTTTCAAAAAGAAATTAATCACCTTTTGTGTTTTACAGAATAAAGAACATTATATGGATCTGAAATAGAAATAAAGGTGATTAAGGGAAGTTTTATATACTAATTTCGAGAGGAGCATGTGATATGATTGACCACGACTGGCCTCTCATCCGTAATCAGCAATAATCCAATCAGATTGATTCAAGCTTACAATAAATAGACCAAATTCACCCTACTACCTTATCTTCGTTTGGAAGAATCCCCCTTTCCACCCCATCTCCTCCTTTTCCTCCCTTTACCAAGGGGGAGCTCTCAAGACCTACCTGATCTCGGACCCCCTTTCATGCTTATTGACCAGGCGGGAGCCCTGGGCTCAATTATCTCCGAGCTCAGGGGACAGCATGCCAAACCTGCTATTAGCATTAAGCATATCTAAGTGTGAACTCTTGAAATAATGACAAAATCTTGCAGAACTGTTTGGCAGAAACCAGAAAAAAAAATTCAGTGTTGAATGTCATTGATAGTGAAATTTGAAAGTGCTGAAGAAAAACATTAAAGAGAGAAACTGTCAGCATAAAGTGAATATTTCAGAAGAAAGGGGAAAAAGATCTGAGGGGTTTATTAATTAAATATTTTTTACTGTGAAATATGTTTGGCCTTTAAAAGTTTTATTTACTAGGAAAACACATCAAATACCAATAATCTGTGATGCACTGCATTCTGTTCATTTACGATTTCCTTCTTTTCTTTTTATTTATGTTTTTTAAATTGCATTTGAGAATTTTTGATCTCTGCTTCAACAATTTTCGATGTTTAAAAGTTTAATAGAGTGACTTTTATTGATATTATTCTGGTTTGAAACAGTATATTTTCTGTGTTGATCATGTAAATGACGGTAATAGTCCAGCTGATAGTATTTTACATAATGTTTTTCTATGTACATATTATTTTGGTAACACTTTAGTATAGGGTCCAATTCTCACTATTAACTAGTGGATTATTACCTGCCTATTATTAAGATATTGGCTTTTTATTAGTAATTAAAAACTACATTACATTACATTCTGTTTCATTCACAATTTCCCTTCCTTTCTTATTATTTATGCTTTTGAATTACAATTTGGGATTTTTGATCTCTGTTCAACAATTTTTGGTATTTTACATAATGTTTTTCTATGTATATACTATTTTGGTAACACTTTAGTTTAGGGTCCAAATCTCACCATTAACTAGAGGCTTATTACCTATATTATTAAGATATAAGCTGTTTATAAAGTACATATTCTGCATGATCTTATATCCCTGATCCTACGCAATACCCAAACCCAATACTACCTTAATAACTATTAAAAAGCAGCAAACTGGGAGTTTATTGAGCTTAAACTAATGTTTTGTTAATATCGAGAACTGTTCTTTAAAACTTACAAAAAGTGTGACCATTATTTCCTATGCAATATGTAGTTTCAAACTACAAAACAATTCAATAAACCTCACTTTGTTTAAATGCAGGGCTAGATTTTTAACATCAAAAGGAGGAGGAGAGATCAAGGTCCCATAACACGTTTTGGTTGCAACATAGGCTCATTCTGAAAATGTAGCCCTATATACATTTCTGGAGATCACAAATTATGTAGCCAGAAGTACGTATGGCTGCATTTCGTCTTTTAAAACGAACGCTATGGGGTGGTATGATGCCGTTCATTTTCACGCTTACCAGCTGACCGCTTACCTCCGTATGGATGGCATTCCCGCTTTTACCAGTTTGTCCAGTAGCTCGCCATGTACGTCGGTGGACTTGAGACGCAGGTCAATCTGTGCTTTAGAAATCACTATCGGTTGGGTTTAGGGAAGAAGGAGGGTGGGTCAATCAATCGGTCAGTCAGTCAATCATTCATTCAGTCAGTCAGTCAGTCGACAGTCAGTTGACAGCGGCCTCTGGTGGATTTACGCGAGAAGAGCAGGATTTGCCTCCTGGGACGTATTTGGCGCTCTCCAGAAATGTATATAGCGGTACGCTTTCATAATGAGCCTGGGTTGCATTTTGAATGCGGAAATAAGAAGAAAAACACCTGTGAATTACAAGCTATGGGAATTGTTTATTAACAGATATTTGTGTGTGTGTACAATAATTAGGTATACTGTACATAAAACTCCAGCATTAAACTGCATTTTGTTTTATAATTGAATGTAAATTATGTAATATGTGAATCTGAAACCTCATAATGCTCTGTATAATTGTGTAATGATGTCTTTTTGTTTACAACCTATTGCCTATTGATCTGCATGGCTAGACTAAAGTTTATTGATCTTCGGTGTAATGTAATAAGTGTTTTTATGCTTGTTTATATGGATGAATGGTGTTGTGAGGCTTTGATCATGTTGGCTTTGTTGTCTAGAGTCTCTGTGCTGGATAATGGCAGTCTCCGGATATCCAACATCACCAAACTAGACGCCGGTCTTTACACGTGCGTGGCCAGAAACCAGTTTGGAGTGGCAAGCAGTGCAGGCACACTCGTGGTGAAAGGTATGATGTTTTTTTTAAATTGTTATAAGGTAATAAAAGATCTCTATTTCCAGAAAATGCTGTTTGAACTTTCCTCATTATAAAAACCCTAAAAAAAATGTATCAGTGTTGATTGAATTGATAATAAAATGGTTTCTTAATTCGGCTTATTAAACTGAATTCTGAAAGATCATTTAACAGAAGGCCGCTGAAAGTTCAGGGTTGGCTCACAGGAATAAAATAAATTTGAATAAAAGTATTTTTTTAATTAAAGTAATTAAAATTTAAATAATTTCTTTAAATAAAATAAATAATTCTGTAACTTTCTATAAAGCCTGAATTTAAAATGCATTATGAGGGTATTATAATACATACATAATAGCATATATAGAATGTTTACAAACTGTGTTGTGTAATCTTTATGTCTTCAGGTTTTCTAAGTCTTTTGACAGCTCATTCAAATATACAATATAAAGAGTTATGCATACATTAATTAATTATGTTTGCATTATAGTGCATTAAGAATACATGTTTATTTTTGTAACAGTTTTTATGTTCATCAAATGGTACAACATAAGGTTGTTTAAAAGGTATTATGCGTTAAGGAAAGCTTTATAAAGCATTATAAATAGAGGCTTTACTGTATATTAAAATAGAAAACAGTTTCAGTAATATCTGAATAATATTGTCAACATGTCTCATTCATTCATCCATTTTCCTTTGGCTTAGTATTTATTTCAGAGGTCACCATAGTGGAAGGAACCACCAACTATTCCAGCATATGTTTTACGCAGCGGATGCCCTTCCAGCCGCAGCCCAGTACTGGGAAACACCCATACACTCATTCACACACACTCATACACTACGGCCATTCACCTATACTGCTTGTTTTTGGCCCAGTTGGGACTCTTCTTGCTGTGAGGCGACAGTGCTAACCACTGAGCCACTGTGTCACCCATAATGTTTCATATTTCATTAAAAAATACAATCTTGTGGAATACATGAGAAAAATCTTTACGACTCCAAACATTTTAATTCTACTTTATACAATAGCATAATTTATTGCATCATACAGTATTATAATGTTTATACAGTCTTTACCACTATTAGAGTAAAGCACAAGCTTCTAATCTCCAGTGAGCCAGTTCTCCCTGTAGGCAGAGTACACAAACTGCATAGGGCCCCCAAACCACCAGGGGGCCCCCTTGCTTTCCAAAAAATATATAATGACAAGAACTGTGCATTCATTCATTTTTATTTGGGCTTCCAGTGACTGTGAAAGCACTATGAAATTGTTATGAAAATGTTCCTTCCATTCGATGCCTTGCTCTGTCGCCCTTTCTATGTTACTAATTTCCAAATCAATCAATTCATGTAACATTGCGTGACTGTCCTTATAATAAAGAGACACGGGTCTTCGATTGGCTTCAGTACAGTAGGCTACACACAATAGGAGCAGGAATTATCTGTTTGGGATCTGGGTGTTTAAAAGGAAAAATACACATAAAATAGTAGAGTTTTTTTTTTGTTTTTTTCTCCTTGGCCCTCAGACTTGATACACATGCAGGTTGCCAGATTCACAATACCAGTAGGAATGAGCGCAACTGACAATGGAGGTATCGAGCTTTACACTGTAAGCTATTAACCTTAAATATATGTTTGCAGTATTTGTATTGTTTGCAAATTATAAACTACCTCATGTGGATTTTTCTAACTTTGCATCTGTGTCTCATTTTGAAGGTTGAGACTGTCCTCTGGAGGTCACATTTGCCAGCCACATAAAATGAGGCAACCAAGTCATAATCGTAATCAAGTTATCAATTATTCATTGTAAGCTGTAAACATTCCTTTGGTCTTACAATTTTTGGGGATCAATGGTAAAGCTTTTTAGCATGTGTAGAATGTTCAATCTCTGACTTTAACCCAAATCCAATTGGTTAAACTGGCAGTGGACGGGGTTACACAGACCAAAACAAAGGCAGTCATTCTGACACGGAAAGCACTTTTTCAAAGGAGAAGAACTAGCTGTAGCATTGCTTATCAGATAAACATATATGTTAACTTGGCATTTTTCTTAAATATCAGCAAACATATAATGGTATTTTTAGGCTTTAGAAGATTCATACAACGTACACACATCACCTTTAAATGAGCATAAACAGTTATCCTAACTCTCTAGGAAAGTAATCAAATGCTTGAAATTACAGATCTGTGTAATCTGTCTTCAAGTGAGACATCTGTTATTTAATGTTAATCAAACAACAAGTGAGAGAAGCATTAATGAGAAGCACGAGAGATTCATTCACTGCTCTTCACTAAACAACTACAGTAACTTTAATAAGAATCAACATATATTTAACTATATTTACAGTGAAGAAAAAAATATTTGATTTTGATTTTGAATTTGATGAAGAGGTATATTAGAGGTATATAGTTTAAATGGGCAAAATTGTTTAATTTATTTGCCCTTTTCTGTTATTTCTTTACTTATTTTATCATTTGTAACGTTCTTTTTAAATCACATTACTGATTGTTTATTTATATACCTATTATATAAGGGGCGGCATGGTGGCTCAGTGGTTAGCACTGTTACCTGACAGCAAGAAGGTTGCTGGTTCAAGTCCCAGCTGGCCCAGTTGGCATTTCTGTGTGTTCTCACTATGTTTGCGTGGGTTTCCTCCAGGTGATCCGGTTTCCCCCACAGTCCAAAGACATGTGCTATACAGTAGGTGAATTGGATTAACTAAATTGGCCATAGTGTATGAGTGAGTGTGTGTGTGAATGCAAGAGTGGGTTGCGGCTGAAAGGGAATCCACTGCGTAAAACATATGCTGGAATAGTTGGCGGTTCATTCTGCTGTGGTGACCCCTGATAAATAAGGGACTAAGCCGAAGGAAAATTAATAAATGAATACTTAAGTTAACTTATTTAAACATTTATCTTTTTTGATGTTCTTCTGTTTTTTTTCTCTTTTTGTTTTTGCCCCAAATAATGTAGGATAGTATTTAGACATGAAGTGAAGAGAGAGTGGGAAATAAAATGGGTGGTTTTGGTGTAATTTGGGAATTATTATTAACGCACCAATGGGGCCCCCCTGAGTTTTGTTTTGGGCCCGTAGAAGTCTAGAATCTGCTCTGATCTCCACACTCTCTAGATGAACTATGCTTGTGGTTAATGAGGAATTGATTTATTCAGCGAGCGTTGGAGATGCATGATATGTGTGGGAATAAACGTGCTGTGTTTCATTAGAGCTTAAATCCATCTAAAACAGCCTTTTTTGCAACTCTGTGAATTCTTCACCCGTTTGACAGGGTTGTGTGAACAATGCCAGCTACCTATTAGTACAGCAGTTTCTTGGTTTTTGAAACTGGCTCTCCGCAAACTCTCTGATTTCCTTTTCTGTTTTCATGTACACATGAGAGCCTAGATCCTCAATACTTGTTCATTTGACATGTTAATTCGCAAACAGTTTAAGTAGAAACTGCTCCAGCAATATTCGTGTGTTTGCCATATTAAAGAGACAGAACTGTGCCAGACGTTCACAGCACAGAGCGCGATAAAGCATGAATAATTCAACACAAGGGAATCCAGAGATTACTAATCAGTGCTAACTCATCTCCTCTATTAAAGAGGAACCGGCGCCTTTTATTAATACACAATATTGCACATTTTGGTCATCTTGACCCTTTTCTTTGACTTGCCTTAATTCTATTTCATCTGCGGAATATTAAAAAGGTGTGATGAAATATTTTCATATGTGTTTTGACATCTTGTGCCCAGATGCAGTTAAGAAGAGGTTGACTGACAATTACTTGATGCTTTATAATGTAGAAAGATAGATAGATAGATAGATAGATAGATAGATAGATAGATAGATAGATAGATAGATAGATAGATA
>CAIGQV010019951.1:4381624-4458067 GCA_903798115.1 Danio jaintianensis | reverse complement strand
AGAAAGAAAGAAAGAAAGAAAGAAAGAAAGAAAGAAAGAAAGAAAGACAGACAGAAAAAGCATATCCTGGTGACACATGGAACTGTTTAAACTTCTTGCTGGTCATGAGCGGGTTCAAGCTTTTTTTGTTTGATCATTTTGTTTATTGGTTTTTTCATTTTTATTCTCATTTTTTTTCCTGACCAACACATGACCAACAAAGAACCAGCAAGAACCAGGCAATCAGCTCATAACCAGCAAGATACAGCTTAAGCCAGCAGCCATGTGTCAAAATTGTGTCCAAAAAAATCACACAAGTGTATGTATGCATTTTTTTCCCAGCAAGACAGGAAATCATAATCTAAAAGAAGACTACAAAAAAACTCTAAAAAAAAACATTAAATATGAATATCACTGTGTTTTTATTGTTTTCTCACAGGCCTCTGCTGGAGACATTATGATCCGTAATATTCAGCTAAGACATGCAGGAAGATACACATGTGCCGTACAGACTAAAGTGGACAGTGCATCTATAGCAACAGATGTTGTGGTACGAGGTAATGTTTTCCAAACCAAATTTCACACACTTAAACTTAGTTGTTTAAAAATATATTCATAATCATATAGGCTACATATGCAGTGGTGTGAAAAAGTGTTTGCCCCCTTACTGATTTCTTTTTTTTTGCATGTTTGTCACACTTTAATGTTTCAGATCATCAACCAAATTTAAATGTTAGTCAAAGATAACACAAGTAAACACATCATGCAGTTTTTAAATGAAGGTTTTTATTATTAAGGTAAAACAAAATACAAAACTACACACAGTAGCTCTTTGTGAAAAAGTGCTTGCCCCCTAAATCTAATAACTGGTTAGGTATAAATAACTAATATATAGTTAAATATAATATAATAATATATAATAACTAAATAATATAAATACATTTTTAAAGCCAAAAGTGAGTGTATTTCTTACAGATTTTTTTATTCATTACTCCGCAGGTCCCCCTGACCCACCACTGGACATCAGAGTTGATGAGGTGACAGAGACGACATCGTTTGTGTCCTGGAGTCCAGGCCCTGATAACCACAGTCCTGTTTTTGCCTATAACATTCAGATCCGGAGTCCTTTCTCTCTCGGATGGCAGGCAGCCAAAACAGGTGTGCTGGAATTTAGTTTGGATTCAAATGCACAGTTTATCCTAATGATCTGCGAGTGTTGTTAGATGTTAGTTGCTGTTAGTGTTGTTGTTTAGTTTGGCAGAAGGCCATTTAATGATTTTCAGGGGGTTTTTTTAGCATTGCTTTTGTCTTGGTGATATTTCATTAACAAATCTTCAGAACACTGAACAGCCACTGTTTGTTCACTGAAACAACTGCCAATATTTGCTAACCGGCACGGCCAAATGTTTTAGCATTTTCTAAAAATAAAGCTTCTGAAAGGCAGTTTTTTGCAGCCATAATGCCATAGAAGAGCCATGTTTTACTAGTGTGAAGAACATTTTAATAATCTAAGAAACTTTTACATCATAAAGAACTTTTTGTGCATTGGAAAGGTTCAGTTTCCCAGTGTGGGTTGCAGCTGGAAGGGCATCCGCTGCGTAAAACATATGCTGGATAAGTTGGCGGTTCATTCCGCTGTGGCGACCCCGGATTAATAAAGGGACTAAGCCGAAAAGAAAATGAATGAATGAATGAATGGAAAGGTTCAGAGTGACACGGTGGCTCAGTGGTTAGCACTGTCGCCTCACAGCAATAAGGTCGCTGGTTCAAGTCCCGGCTGGGTCAGTTGGCATTTCTGTGTGGAGTTTGCATGTTCTCCCCGTGTTCGCGTGGGTTTCCTCCGGGTGCAGCAGATTTGCTGGATAAGTTGGCGGTTCATTCCGCTGTGGCAACCCCTGATGAATAAAGGGACTAAGCCAAAGGAAAATGAATGAATGGATGGAAAGACTCAAAGGATGTTAAAGTTTCATCATGAAACAATCAATGCAAATAAAGACCTTTAATTCTGTAATATAGTTAGTGTTTAGGAATTAATACTAGCCTACTCTACTATTTTACTATCTACCTATTTTAATCTCTACTGTACACTCCTAAAATGAAAGGTTCTTTATTGGCATTGATGGTTCCATGGAAAACCTTTAATATCTATAGAGCCCTTATATTCTATAAAGTGTTCTTTAGAGTGGAAAGATTAGATTAGGTTAGAAGATAATTGGAAGTATATGTGGTTTTGCTTACATTTTTGTGAAACTGCAAACATGTACTTAAACATACATTTGACTAAAGTTCCCTTGTGTTTGCATTTGAAAACACTATTGGTTTGGTTTAAAGAATGGTTTAGGTCAGTAGTTCACTAGGTGAGCTTGTTGACGTGTACAAGAAGGATGTGTATCTGAAATGTGCAACAAGATGTACCCTAAATCAGTGTATCAGTCCCAACACTGTTCCTGGAGGCACACCAACAGTTCATTTATTTTGGATGTCTCCCTTATCTGACCCATTCATTTCAGGTTTTGGAGTCTCTTCTAATGTTCTTATGAGTTGATTCAGGTGTGTTTGATTAGGAAGAGGTTAAAAATGTGTACTGTTGGTGTGCCTTTAGGAACAAGGTTGGGAAACACTGCCCTAATTAATGTATTTCAGATTCGTAAAAATGTAGACAGCACCTTCTAGTGGATTTGTCATCTGAATTGGCAACAAAGTGTACCCAGAGCAATGTATTTTACATTTTGCAAAAATGTAGGCTGAGAGAAGCACATATTTCCAATGAGCCTGGGCTGATTCACTAAATGGAAAGTTGGTTGTGTGAAAAACTTCACTAAAAACTTCTTCGGGGAACTAAAATTGGTTCCTCTATGGCATTAAGCAAAAATGACATTTTGGAACCTCTGTTTTTAAACCTTTGTTTTATTTTCATTGTAACTACAATGTGCATACACATTTTCTGCTAATTTATTTTTAGATTTACACAGCCATACCCATGAAACCATGCTAACCATACTTTTTTTTTAAAAATGTTTTTTTTTTTTTTTATAAAAACAACATAAGTGTAAATTCAATACAATGTTTATTATAATTTATTATAAATGTTATGTGGGTTGAACTGACTCTCTGCAGTGGCAAACCACTGAACAAGTGTTTGTAGATTTACATGATCTCATATTACTTTCATAAGTTTGTAGATAATTAATGAAAGATTGTTAAATAATTAAATTGAAGAATAGTAGTTAATAGTCGTTTATTGGCTGAGCCATGAATGAAGCAAACAAGTCAAGCACTGAAAATTGATTAAAACAACACATATCATGCAGACACATAATATTTAATGGTATTACATGATTCATTAAGTGCATTTGCTGAACTAACCTCAAATATTAGATTTTCACTGAGCTTGTAACAGTGTTTTAATACAGGTTTGGTCTGGATATTTGTTGCATTCATGCCATTCTGATCATCAGCCGAAAAACAGCTTGAGGAGTTTTGAATACTTCTTTGTGAAACAATTAATTCATTCGATTTAAAGCTTTGAAAGGGTTAATTTCTTCCATCACTAAAGCAGCATACATTAGAGTGCATGTTCAGTACAATTATGTGCAGTTCTTTTTTCACAAGGACTGACAGCACATTTAAACAAAATAACACAGTAGGCTTTTTTAGTTTGTGTTATTATTTAATATTCTGTCAGTCTTTTCTTGTTTATGTTGATTCTTGGCCAGAAAAAGTTGAACTAGATCTTGTGTCTCAAGTCCTCTAGCCAGCTTTTTAAAAATTATTAATATTAAATTTTTTTCAGAGTGATTATTTTTTCAGGTATCTTGAAATATCTTGATGTTATCGACATGTTTTCTTAGTGCCGGAGTCTCTGGGTGGACAGCAGTCATCAGCCCGTGTGATTGAGTTAAGCCCGTGGGTCGAGTATGAGTTCAGAGTTCTGGCTACTAACTCCATCGGCACAGGGGAACCCTGCAAACCCTCACAAAAAATCAGGACCAAGGACACAAGTATGTACTGTATATATAGTTACGTTTACTGTCATTCCGCTCAAAAGGGTGTTAATACCAGACACTTATTTAATTTAAGATACAGTTAAAGTCAGAATTATTAGCCCTCCTGTATATTTTTCCCCCATTTTCTGTTTAACGGAGAGAAGATTTTTTCAACACATTTCTAAACATAATTGTTTTAATAACTAATTTCTAATAACTGATTTCTTCTTTGCCATGATGACAGTACATAATATTTTACTAGATATTTTTCAAGGTACTAGTATTCAGCTTAAAGTGACATTTAACTAGGTTAATTAGGTTAATTGGGCATGTTAGGGTAATTAGGCAAATCATTGTATAACAATGGTTTGTTCTGTAGACAATCAAAAAAAATATTGCTTAAGGGGGCTAGTAATATTGACCATAAAATGGTTTAAAAAAATAAATAAAAACTTATTTTATTCTAGCCAAAATAAAACAAATAAGACTTTCTCCAGAAGAAAAAATATTATAGGAAATACTGTGAAAAAGTCCTTGCACTGTTAAACATTTGGGAAATATTTGAAAAAGAAAAAAAATCACAGGAGGGCTAATAATTTGGACTTCAACTTTAGTTACAATTACTGTCATTCCCCTCAAAATGGGGTTAATACCAGACACTTACTTCATTTAAGATATGTCACATTAAAGCCCTGATATACTTTAAGTGAAAAAGAACTAGTGTGACGATGATTCAGTAGTTTTTTTTAACCTTCATGAATGAAACCTTCTTGAATGAAACTACAGTATAAGACAACTCACTGCATGTTTTTTGCTCCACGTCTTCCATAGCCACGTCTTCCATAGCAACTGTATATTAATATCCTCAACCATGCCCCTCTTACCGCTAATTTGCTATGAAGGAATGATGCGCAAAAAAGCCCCACCTACTCAATATACACCCTACTTAATACTCAGTTTCAGTTGGAAGTACATCAACATACTGAAACAAAAGTGTCAGCATCTCCCAGTTCACACCGACTTTAAAACAATATATTGCATAAATTGCTATATCAATAAAGGTGACGAGACTTTATTAAAGTTGCTGCAGACACATCCACATCTCTATGATCAGATTTCATCTCTAAGACAAGCTTTCTTAACTGCTGTTTTCTCACAGTTGTCATTTTTGTTTATTTCACAGTAATTTCACAGTAGTGTTGATTCTGTTGGGATGTTCACTAATAGTATACACTGTAGCTATTTCAGCTACAGTGTATATTCAGCTATTGTAGATATTTCAAACGAATTGTTTTTATCCCTAAACAGAACAAAAAAAATGTGTAGGTGCATCTCGCCTTGTATGTTTGTAGGTTTGGTAAGGTTTTTAGTATTATTATAATAGCACAAGGCACTTCTACAAGATTTGACGAGACACACAGTTCTCTCCCCTTCCTACTGTATGTTAAACCCTTTTGCTCAGATCCAAGTAGCCGACAAGAAACTGTCTCTGTGCCATCATGCTAAACCGATGGAGAAGAAGAAAAAAATGTCCTGTCTGCACTTCTGGTGTATCTCATCTTGTAAAACTGGCTGAAAAAAATCTTTCTTTTTTTTTTTTTTATGTGGCAGTGCCAAGGACAACCCCAGCCAGAGTCAGTGGAGGAGGTGGCAGCCGCTCTGAGCTCGTCATCACTTGGGAGGTAACAAAGCAAACACTTGCTTTCACAGTTAAGTCATGGTTTCCCCGAGTCATGGAATTTCTAATAGTATCTGGCTGCAGACATGCAATCTCAGACACATGCACTCAACAGAGCTAGTGACATCACTGTGAGAGGTAGGGTTAGGGGTGTGGTTAGGTGTACGCATTAAAAGTCTCAGCATGCATGTGCACCCAGTCTGCAGCCAGACCCTTCTCTGAATTTCTGGAATGTCATGGAATTGTAAAAGGTGCATTCCAGACATTGAAAGTAAGGAATTAACTTTTTTTTTCAAGTCATCGAAATTTTAGGGATTTGTGACCTGAAATTTTAGATAAATATACATTTTAAGACCTTTAAAATAATATACATTTTATATTATCAATATAAATTTTAATTAAATAATTTAACAAGATGATATAAATTAAGAGCTTAGTCTTTAAAGTGGTCATTTTGAAGCCAGAGTGTTAAAAAGTCGACAGTAGTAAAGTTAAATGTGAAGTTTGTAAAAGTTCTTTACAGCCACACAAACAGTAATAGTACTTCCATGTACAGTAATTTTCTGAGGTAAATTATCCATTATTGTTCTTATAGTGCCTATGTTAAAGTCATTCAGAATGATATTCAAGCTAAACCATTTTAATTTGATGTTATTGTTTTAACATTATTTGAATATTATTAATATTATGTACAAGCACAACAGTGATATTGAGCGTTTTAGTCAGTGAAAGTCCAAGGTATCCATTGGTGGACCGTCCATTGGCCTGCATCACAAACAGGCTCATCACGCTGTCTGCTTGGTCAGTCTGTAGTTCAAGCAAACCATTTTGTCAAAAACAGTACAGACGTTCTTCAGAAAGTCAGACACATTCTTTATAGATTTTTAGAAATTATTTTTCAAAATATGAAAAGCGAAAAATGTTCAAGAACCATGAAAGGGATTTTACAAGGTCTGAGACAAAGCCTCTTATTTAACACATCTGTGATATATTGATACATCTATGGTATTTTTCACTTGCTCTTTCTTTCATGTTTGTGTGTGTGCGTGTGCGTGTGCGTGTGCGTGTGCGTGTGCGTGTGTGTGTGTGTGTGTGTGTGTGTGTGTGTGTGTGTGTGTGTTTGTTTTTGTGGACCTCCTTAGCCAGTCCCAGAAGAGCAACAAGCAGGTCCAGGGTTCGGCTACGTGGTCGCTTTTCGCCCTCTTGGTGGTCAAAACTGGATGCAGGCGGCAGTGACATCTCCTGATGCATCGCGATACATCTTCAAAAACGACAGCATCCCTCCTTTCTCTCCATTTCATGTCAAAGTGGGAGTTTACAACAACAAAGGAGAAGGTCCTTTTGGACCCGTCACTACCATATACTCTGCAGAAGAAGGTACTGTAAAAGCAATGCACAAGCTTCCATCTGTAGTATAAACTTAGTGCTACAGATACTTATTTTGTTTAATTTACAGAGATAACTACACTGCTGGTCAAAAGTAGTCACTTGTGCTCAAAGTGACTGCATCTATTTGACAAATAATAGAGTAAAGAAAATATTCATTAAGGATAAATTAATAAATGGATATTACAAAATGTTCTATTTTAAATACATGATATGAGCTTTCGACCTTTCTATTCAGCAAAAAATCTACAAAAAAATTCATTCATTTTCTTTTCGGCTTTGTCCCTTTATTAATCTGGGGTCGCCACAGCGGAATGAGCCGCCAACTTATCCAGCATATGTTTTACGCAGCGGATGCCCTTCCAGCTGCAACCCATCACTGGGAAACATCCATACACACTCATTCACACACATACACTACGGACAATTTAGCCTACGCAATTCACCTACAGCGCATGTCTTTGGACTTGTGGGGGAAACCGGAGCACCCAGAGGAAACCCACGCGAACACGGGGAGAACATGCAAACTCCACACAGAAACACCAACTGACCCAGCCGAGGCTCAAACCAGCGACCTTGTTGCTGTGAGGCGAACGTGCTACCCACTGCGCCACCGTGCAGCCCTACAAAAAAATACTTATTTCAAAAACAAAACAAAATTATTCTAAATGTTTGACCAATAGTGTATAAATAAACCATGCATATGCTGAGATCCATAAAAAGAATCATGATACTACCAAAAAATTACATAAAAATAAATCCCTCTTTGTTTGAGTAGCCCAATATAGCACCATCTCCAAAGACAAACATGCAAAATTTACCATTTTGGATACAAAATAGATGAAGATGGAGGAAAGTGTGAGGTCTGTGTGGATCCTGTCTGTTCATAGTTAATGAAATAGGCTTACAAGATTTCCTCTTTTTATTTGTATTGCCATGACAGCAACATATTTCAGCTTTTTTAGATGTTGTTTCCAGACTTAGTTTAAAAAAGAAAAAAATGTCCTGTATTTCAGCTTTTCTAAAGTTTCCTCATTACTGAGTGCTATTTGAAGGCCAAAATTACCATTCAGTCACATTTCCATATTCGTTAACACACTGGTTGTCAGCAACAATGCACAGAAAATCAGAGGCGATTGTATAGATATAGCATGATAAAAAAAACATGAATGAATGTTAGAAGATGTATAAAAAAGCACTATAACTACATGTATTCCCTGAATCTGTGTTTTAAGAGGGAAAAAATTTCAAAATGAAAGAGCCTGTAAACAGTATTTACTGTATCGTTACATGTTACATTTACATCAGGAAAGCCATAAAATACACATTATATTTATTGTTTGTCCTGTCAATAATTATTTTCATTTGATATTTTTTTGATTCTGCCAACTGTGGGTAAGAAATTAGCTGGGGTGAGTATTAACAATGTAAAATCACTAGCCCATTACGTTAATTCAGTTTGCTGATATAGCTTAATATGTACATATTTAGTGTACATACTTAACTTATAGGTGATTTTGAGCATTAAATAAAACCAAATCGCACAGCCAAATTGAACAGCATAGCAAAAAAGAACGATTTGTTAGCAGACCCTGGCCTATACTACATATAAGACCTAACGGCTTTCATTTGAGGTGGTTTTTGATTAACTAAAATGCAGTTTTGTTGGTGGAATGATGTTTGTTTTTGAATAATGTGAAATATAGATTTTATATAAAAATAAATAAATAACATATACAAAAAATAAATAAATCACATATACAGCTGTGGGAAATATAAGAGACCATTTAAAAATTCTCAGTTTCTCTGGATTAAACATTTATAATAGTTGCATTATAATTATGTCTAGTACAACATTTTTTTTTTGTTTGTTCTATTATGTAAATGTCTGATGACATTTCTTACAAATTTTAAATAAAAACTGATTTTCAGACATGTTTATATACATTTTTGGACCACAGAATACCAATGTTTAGTTAATAAATTGTAAAAATTTTGTAAATCAATGTTTTCATTAAAAACCATTTTAATTAAATATAAAACACTTTTGCACCTACAAGCTTTTTATTACAAGCCCAACATAAAATATTGTCATTCATTCATTCATTTTCCTTCAGCTTAGTCCCTTTATCCATCAGAGGTCGCCACAGCGGAATAAACCACCAACTTATACAGCATATGTCTTACACAGCGGATGCCCTTCCAGCTGCAACCCAGTACTGGGAAACATCCATACACACTCATTCACACACATACTCTACAGCCAATTTAGTTTATTCAATTCACCTATAGCGCATGTCTTTGGACTGTGGGGGAAACCAGAGCACATGGAGGAAACCCACGCAAACACGGGGAGAACATGCAAACTCCACACAGAAATGCCAACTGACCCAGCCAGGACTCGAACCAGCGACCTTCTTGCTGTGAGACGACAGTGCTAATCACTGAGCCTCCGTGTCGCCCTAAAATATTGTCATGTAAAATGTAAACATGTGCATCTCTGCCTGCATCTCTGTGGTGGAGTGTAAGACTGCGGTCATCAAAATGATGAAAAAGTATTTCTGTAAAAACAATGTATTTTGCGACACCATAAAATTAGTTAAAGAGTAAAATACAAAACGATAGACTTTTTATTTCATCCATACCATATTTATAATCATATTGCACTATGTAGACCTGCACTTGCACCTCTACTTATTTACCTGTTTGTTCTATTATGTAAATGTCTGATGACATTTCTTACAAATTTAAAATAAAAACTGATTTTCAGACATGTTTATATACATTTTTGGACCACAGAATACCAATGTTTAGTTAATAAATTGTAAAAATTTTGTAAATCAATGTTTAGTTCATAAAAAGCTTCTATTTTCTGAAAAAACTATGGTCTAAATCACAATTTGTTTTTTAATCTTCAAGAAATGTTATCAGGCCTTCGTATAATAAAACATTTTTGAGTTTTAGGGATTTTTTTTTTGTCTGTTCAGTGGAAAATGATGTAGCTGCAGTGTTGCTTTGTGTTTGTTTAGAGCGGACTGAAGGTGCTGAACATTTGCTTGTGCATCAGTGCTGTAATAATGAGCCTAAAGAGGGTGAGGTATTACAGTAATGTTTATTCTATCCATAGAGCCGAGTCGTTCCCCCAGTCGCGTTCGTGCCAAGAGCCTGTCAGCCTCAGAAGTGGAGGTCAGCTGGAAGCCTTTACCATGGAGCACCAGCAGGACGCGCATAATGGGCTATGAGGTGAAGACAACACAAAACACAGCTTAAGCAAGCTAATGAATCTGACCGCATTTGTTCTACATCATAGTCGTGTTAGTGCATTCCCTAGTTAGTGCATATCAAATCTTGCATTCCGTTTTGTAAGCTTTCTAGAGACTATACCAGAAGAAGTACTACAAATTAAAGGGGTCATGAACTCGCTCATTATTATTATTATCATGTACTGTTCTCTGAGGTCCACTTATAATGTTATCAAGATTTATACATTAAAAACATAATAAATTAGAAGTAATAAGCTTTTTTCTGTCCTCTTTTGACACACCTTATCTGAACACAGCATTTTTGAATATTCAGGTCTGATTGTAGACTTAGATGTAAATACAAACTACTATGATATTTAACTCTGTGTTTAGTTTCTAAGATTAGAGAGTGTGCATTAAATCAATTATTATAATATTATATAATTACTACATATACTGTAAAGAAATCTGTAAATTTACAGTTTCCGTATTTTGTGATTGACAAGTGTTTTCTGTTTATTTACGGTTGTGAATTGCATTATGGGATGTTGATCTCTGCTCTGTCGACTTTTGATGTTGAAAATTCAACTCTACAGTTTAACAAAGTGACTTTTATTGACATTTTAGTAGTTTGAAATAATATAATGTGTAAGAAGTAATATAGAGAGAAATAAGTCTGTAAAATAACATTAAAATATGTACTGGCAGTTTATTACACGATTTTTGTACCGTAATATACAGTACAACTCCAAATCGGATAATATACCACTTTAAACTATTAAAAATGCTAATAAAAGTCCCTTTTTCGAACTTTTCAAGGTTAAAAGTTGTTGGAAAATAGATAATGCAATGCAATTCAAAATCATAAATAAACGTGGAAAAAAATTTATAAAAATATGAATCACAAAATACGGAAAACTGCTAATTTACAGATTTTTTTACAGTGTACAGTCGTGGCCAAAAGTTTTGAGAATGACACAAATATTAGTTTTCACAAAGTTTGCTGCTAAACTGCTTTTAGATCTTTGTTTCAGTTGTTTCTGTGATGTACTGAAATATATTTACAAGCACTTCATACGTTTCAAAGGCTTTTATCGACAATTACAGGACATTTATGCAAAGAGTCAGTATTTGCAGTCTTGGCCCTTCTTTTTCAGGACCTCTGCAATTCAACTGGGCATGCTCTCAATCAACTTCTGGGCCAAATCCTGACTGATAGCAACCCATTCTTTCATAATCACTTCTTGGAGTTTGTCAGAATTAGTGGGTTTTTGTTTGTCCACAAGATTGACTACAAGTTCTCAATGGAATTAAGATCTGGGGAGTTTCCAGGCCATGGACCCAAAATTTCAACGTTTTGGTCCCCGAGCCACTTAGATATCACTTTTGCCTTATGGCACGGTGCTCCATCATGCTGGAAAATGCATTGGTCTTCACCAAACTGTTGTTGGATTGTTGAAAGAAGTTGCTGTTGAAGGGTGTTTTGGTACCATTCTTTATTCATGGCTGTGATTTTGGGCAAAATTGTGAATGAGCCCACTCCCTTGGATGAGAAGCAACCCCACACATGAATGGTTTCAGGATTCTTTACTGTTGGCATGACACAGGACTGATGGTAGCGCTCACCTTTTCTTCTCCGGACAAGCCTTTTTCCAGATGCCCCAAACAATCGGAAAGGGGCTGCATCGGAGAATATGACTTTGCCCCAGTCCTCAGCAGTCCATTCGCCATACTTTTTGCAGAAGATCAATCTGTCCCTGATGTTTTTTTTGGAGAGAAGTGGCTTCTTTGCTGCCCTTCTTGACACCAGGCCATCTTCCAAAAGTCTTCGCCTCACTGTGCGTGCAGATGCGCTCACACCTGCCTGCTGCCATTCCTGAGCAAGCTCTGCACTGGTGGCACTCCGATCCCGCAACTGAATCCTCTTTAGGAGACGATCCTGGCGCTTGCTGGACTTTCTTGGACGCCCTGAAGCCTTCTTAACAGGAATTGAACCTCTTTCCTTGAAGTTCTTGATGATCCTATAAATTGTTGATTTAGGTGCAATCTTAGTAGCCACAATATCCTTGCCTGTGAAGCCATTTTTATGCAACACAATGATGGCTGCACGCGTTTCTTTGCAGGTCACCATGGTTAACAATGGAAGAACAATGATTTCAAGCATCACCCTCCTTTTAAAATGTCAAGTCTGCCATTCTAACCCAATCAGCCTGACATAATGATCTCCAGCCTTGTGCTCGTCAACATTCTCACCTGAGTTAACAAGACGATTACTGAAATGATCTCAGCAGGTCCTTTAATGACAGCAATGAAATGCAGTGGAAAGTTTTTTTCAGGATTAAAGTTAATTTTCATGGCAAATAAGGACTATGCAATTCATCTGATCACTCTTCATAACATTCTGGAGCATATGCAAATTGCTATTATAAAAACTTAATCAGCAACATTTCCAATATTTATGTTATTCTCAAAACTTTTGGCCACGACTGTATGTATGGTATATATAATGTCAGCCTTGACTGTATATGTATATTAAAGTATATACTCAAATTATTAATGTGATTTTTTTTCTTCACTTTATTTAGCCTTTTTGGGCAAATGTTTTATTAAAAATGTAGAAATGGAAAATACATTTTAATGAAATATAAAACACTTTTGCACCTAAAAGCTTTTTATTACAAGCCCAACATAAAATATTGTCATTCATTCATTCATTTTCCTTCAGCTTAGTCCCTTTATTCATCAGAGGTCGCCACAGCGGAATGAACCACCAACTTATACAGCATATGTCTTACACAGCGGATGCCCTTCCAGCTGCAACCCAGTACTGGGAAACATCCATACACACTCATTCACACACATACTCTACAGCCAATTTAGTTTGTTCAATTCACCTATAGCGCATGTCTTTGGACTGTGGGGGAAACCAGAGCACCTGGAGGAAACCCACGCAAACACGGGGAGAACATGCAAACTCCACACAGAAACGCCAACTGACCCAGCCAGGACTCGAACCAGCGACCTTCTTGCTGTGAGACGACAGTGCTAACCACTGAGCCACCGTGTCGCCCTAAAATATTGTCATGTAAAATGTAAACGTGCATCTCTGCCTGCATCTCTGTGGTGGAGTAAAAAAGTATTTCTGTAAAAACAATGTATTTTGCGACACCATAAAAGTAGTTAAAGAGTAAAATATAAAACGATAGACTTTTTATTTCATTCATACCATATTTATAATCATATTGCACTATGTAGACCTGCACTTGCACCTCTAGTTATTTACCTTGTACAGCATGAATTGGTGGGCGGAGCTAAACGTGCTGTAGAAGTAGTGAGCGGAGCTAAACATGCAGCGTTGTAGAAGTAGTGGGCAGAGCTAAACATGCAATGTGCTGTAGAAGTAGGTGTTGTTTTTCTAGTTGAACCACACTATTAATAGAGCAACTCTAAAGATTCTAATTTCACCACCTGTCATTTTTGCTAACTATATTTAATAAAGTATAAACTGTTTTGAGCCTAACAAGACATTTTTGAGTTTTCACTTTTTTTTTATACTGCAATGTCCTCTTATATGTCAAAACAACAAGCGAATATTGATTTATTAATTCATTACCCCTTTCTCTGGGAAAATATAATATTTTGCTCATGAATGACACATTGTGACAGAGTCTGACGGCTAGTTGTCTGATTTTCAGCTGAGGTACTGGAGTACAAAGGACAGACCAGAAACAGCCAGTGTGATGAGGACTGTAGGAAACAGGACATCTGCTGTTATTCGTGGTTTGGACCCCAGCAGTACATACAACATCAAACTCAAAGCCTATAACAGTGCTGGTGTTGGACCTGATAGTACTGTGGTCAATGTAACCACTAAGAGACCACGTAAGTGAAACAGGCCATCGTGTGTTGTTGTGTATAAATATTGCCAAAACCATTTTTTTTTTTTTTACATTTTTGTCAATAGTTTTAATATTTATAAATTTGTTAACATATGAAGAGTTCAGATGTAAAAAACGTCCTGGTTACATCCGTAACCCACGTTCCCCGAATAAGGGAATGGAGACGTGCGTCTGGAACAGACTATAGGAGTACGTCAGACGACCAATCACTCTGAAGAGTAAGAAAACGGGCCAATGAAATGCCAAATTGAATTGGCAGAGCTCTGCTCCACAGCTGGCAGCAATGAGCCATCAGCGCTATATAAGCTGCACGCTGTGGAGTGAGCCTCAGAATTTGCCTGCTGAATAGCCGATCACGCAGCTAATCAGCTGGAGACTCAGCTGCTGTGGCAGTGGAGACGCACGTCTCCGTTCCCTTATTCGGGGAACGTGGGTTACGGACGTAACCAGGACGTTCCCCTTCATACGGGAACTTCAACGTGCGTCTGGAACAGACTATGGGAGACTGTATGGAAAACGCCACAGCAGCTAAGCCCGTCACGCTCCTGATGTAAAGTTTGCCAAGCATAGCGTGGGCGCACAAGCATCACCAAGAGCGCAACCTTCCAACGTCCCCTAGGCCCTTAATTACCATTACATGGGAATAATTACAATTTAGATCGGGGGTCGTAAATGTGCTTTTACCTAGCTAATATAGTCTAGGGATTTTAGAAATACGACAGTACGTTGGGAAAGCGTGCCAGTCCCCGAAGGGGGAGGACGCTGCGGAGGCCACCTGCTACCCAAGAGGGGAGACTTGATGGCAATAAGGACATATGGACTTTGCCCTATGGAGGGGGAGTGCTACATATGATAAGCTGGTTAGCGGGTAGGGAAGACACGGGTCCGCCTGGTCAGGGGGAACACTCCGTGGCTGAATAAGCATATGGGATCACCATCGGGGACCACACATAGCTGGCACCGAACCTCAGCATGTGGGTAGACCAAGAGTGGGCATACCAGACATCACACTGAGCCAGGCACCCGGCTCCTCCGCTGAGTCGGGTGCTGGGGGCCTCGGAGGAATTCTCTAGGGTTCGCCAAGCGGGAAACTTACTAGCAGAAAAGGCGCACGTATCTCCGGGTTAGGGAGCATGGCGCAGCGTTTTTGACACCGAGTTTAATTTTGTCCCGATTGACCGGAGTGACCCAGTAATCGGGAGGAAACCGACTCCACTCGAGGATTATAAAATCTTGTGAATGTGTTAGGTGTCGCCCAGCCCGCAGCTCTGCATAATCTGTTAAGAGGCGCTGCGTACTCACGCCGAAAAGGAGGCACCGCTTTTTTTTTTTTTTTTAAGTGTGCTCTCTCTCCCGGGGGACACAGCTTGCCCTGGCACATAAGGCGAGGGCAATGGCATAACTATAAAATGGACCAACCTCTGCTTTGATACGGCACTTCCCTTCTGCCGATCATAACAGAAAAGAGCTGCTTAAAGACGTATGTTCTACGTGTCACATTAAGCTCAGTGCGCGGACATACAATAAAAGGGCTGGGTCTGCCTCCTCCGCAGACAGCACTTGCAGGCTCACTACCACTTTTAATATAAAAAAGGGGTGGTAGCAACCTTGGCACAAGCTGAACCGGGGTCTCAGGTAAACGTGAGAGTAGGCCGGTCCATATTCCTGGCACGATTCGCTGACCGAAAATGCCACCGGAATCCTAACCCTCCTGACTGATACCAACGCGACCAGCAGAGCTGCCTTCATGGACAGAAAACTTATAGATACTGAGTCGAGTGGCTCAACGGACCTAATCATAACCGCTGGGGCTAGAGAGATCCCGAGAGGGCAAGAGAGGGGGGCGGGGATGGAATTAACCATCTCGCGCCACGCACCTCTGAAGAACCGGCTGATAAGGTTATGCTTTCCCAGCGCGCTACCATCCGCCGCCACAGAGAGCGTGACCTTCAGTCTGGAGGGTGACAGCCTGCGCTCCAGTTATCCTAAAGGAAGAAAACACAACACTAATCTGGCATGTCCGGGGTTCTTCTCAGAGAGAAGAGCTCCACACAACGAATAGACTCCACTACAGGACATAGGCTTGCCTATACAGGGTGCTCTAACCTGAGTGACGGTGTTAACCATCTACTGATAGGTCACCTAAGTCTACCGCGCTCTGTCTAGAAACCCTCAATGAGGGTTCCAGAACGCTGCGCGGGTGCCAGAGGGTGCCCGTCCCAGAAAAAGGAGTACTTCTTCCGGGGAATTCGTCAGGGAGGGCCATCACGAGGAGTGTGAGTCTGGAAACTCGGGTCCGGTTGGGCCAAGGAGGCGCAACGAGCGAGACCCGCACCTCGTCTCCCCGACCTTGCACAGAGTCTGCGCGCACAGGCTCACTGGGGAAAACACATATTGCGTAAACCCGGGGCCAGCTGAGAGCCAGCGCATCCGTGCAGAGCAGGGAAAGCAGCTGGCGAAGGGCCGCTCGGGAGAAGCGGCAGGATGTCCTGGGCCCCTCTGAAGTGTGCCCATAACAGCTGGACTGCGGGGTGGAGTCTCCATTCTCCCAGAAACGTAACTGTCGTGAGAGCATGTAAGCTGGCACGGTAGAGCTCGTATGGGATATGAACGGCGCGCAGCTATTAAGCCGCATGACTCCAGAGGAGCAGATGGCGAGCGAGCTGAGACATGCGGCGGTAGCGCACATCAGCCAAACGGCTGACGTGCGCTATCGCAGCTATGCTGGCCATCCTAACCAACACATGTGCCCCCTCCCGTACCGGTAGGAACCGGCGAAGAGTGAGAAACACTGCCAACAACTCCAGGCAATTGAATGCCAACGCAACCGAAGTCCGATTTACAAACCTGTGGCTGCATGCTCGATATACACAGCCCACCAGCCCGTACTGGAAGCATCCGTCAGAATGACAGCATTACTGGACACTTGTTCTAAGGGCACCCAGGCCCGTAGAAAGCAAGGTCCATCCAGGGGCTGAAGGTGCGGAGACACAGCGTAGTGATGGACACCCGGTGCGTCTCCTCACGCCATGCCCATCTGGGGACCCGATCGCGAAGCCAGCGCTGAAGTGGTCTCATATGAACAATTGAGCGGCGTGATAGCGGCAACCAAATGTCATATGCCCCAGGAGCCTCTGAAAAACTTCAGTGAAACCATTATAACTGCCGAATTAAACGAACAGGGCAGCACTAGCCCAGCGCGCTAAAAGCGCACCGTGATGGAGACCGGGTCCAGCTCCAACCTGAGATGAGAGAATCTCTGCCCGGGGGAGAGCTTGCTCATTCTCGGTTGACCCGAAACCCCAACAGGCCGAGGTGCCAGAGCACCAGGTCCCTATGCATAATCGACTAATTCAAGGTCTAAAAAAAAATCACCCAGTCAAAGAATAATCAAAAATGCAGATGTGCGTGCGTCGAAGAGACACAGGGCATCCTCCACGCATGGAACAGGGAGAGCCCGAAGGGGAGGACCATTTACTGCCATGCTCAGGCCCAGTCGCACTTTAGTAGGAAGAGAGCGAGACATGGAGTGAGCGTCCTTCAGGTCTATAGCTGCAACCAATCTCGCGGACGGACGCACTGGGGGATGCGTTTCTGCATGAGCACCCTGATCAGCATCCTGAATGGATGACAGATCAAAATGCGCAGATAGGATTGGTATAACCCACCGCTCTTCTTCGGCACGATGAAGTATGGGCTGTAAAACCCACATTTCATCTCGGCTGGAGGGACCTGCTCGATTGCATCCTCCGCCAGGAGGACAGCAATCTCCTCTCGCAAGACAGGGGCGCTCTCGGGGGAACCCTCGTAGTATGAACACCCGTGAACCTGGGAGGGCGGATAGTGAATTGAATCGCATAGCCGAGTCTGATCGTCCGCATGAGCCACCGCGACGGGCTGGGCAGCGCTAACCAGGCTGGCAGAGCCCGCGCTAATGGCACCATCGGACTGATCAATGACATGCCAACAGAGGGGCAGCTCGGGAGGGAAGTGCTCACCCCGGGAAGCAGAGCAGCCCGAGGAAGAGCTGAAAATAAGAGAGAGTCTCTTACCTTCCTCCCAGGATCCCGCGGAGAGGCTGGAGGTGCGAGAAAGAAGATCATCCTCTGGCGCCCTCAAAGCCTGTGGCGAAGTGCACCAAAGCTGAGAGATGGAAGGCAGTGCGTCCCATACTGGCAGCAATTGGGCTTCCACACCCAGAGGTAGGAAAAGCCGCTCTTTTCGGATCGCTACATTTGTTCGCGGGGGAGCCCCAGCCCTCCACCGGGGTAAGAACGGTTCTCCTCCTCTCCAAATGGCCCGCCTTAGGTTCGCTTCGCGGTCCGACTACCGGACTTTACGGCGACCTATGACGGGAGCGTCAACTTCCTGCGGCAAGGCTCGGCGCGTTCACTAGCCAGTGTAACGGGCTGTGACGGCGGAGCATTTTGGAGCCGAGGGAAGAGCGCTCTCGGCGAAGAACAGCCAGTGCGGACGGGTCAGATGGGTGAGCAGTTTTCCGAGCCCACCAGGAGATGACCCGCTCCATCGCGCACGGCTGATCTCTCACCACCGAGGACTCCTGGGTAAAGTCCCCGACAGTGTCGCCGAGTATGCCTGCCTGGGATATGGTCACACCAAGAAAGCGTACTTTGTCAGCACGGCGCATATCTGCCAGGGTAAGCCAAGGGTGGCATTTCCGGACCACTGTGTGGCCATCGTCCTCCCCAGGGCACGGGCGGCCGACTTGAAGGTCATGAGAGCATAGTCGACCACCGTGCGGTGCTTACGCATAAGCCTGGGGAAGAACCGCCCCTGTGCAGCACAGCAGGTGCCGTGGTGCAGGGCAGAAGCGGCATGGCCCGCAACGGTGTGGGCTCTGGCCATGAGAGACACAGAAAACCCACCCGCCTTGGACGGGGGTCTCAGCTTACCCCTCCAGGTGGCGCCAACCACCTGAGGAATAGCTTCGTACCCACTGGCCGCCTCGCCATCAGGGGAGGTGAAGGCGGAAGCACACGAGGACCGGGCAGAGAAAAACGGCCTCTATGCCTGCGTGCGCTCGCTGTGCACCCCTGGGAAGAAGTGGACGGGAGCTGGAAGATTCATCTTACATCAGCCCGCACGCCACACCTCTAGTCGGTCCGGCGGTGAGACTGGGGGACAAGCCATCTCCAGCCACACCACCGAAGCAGCCCAGGAAGCGCAGCCATCATGTCTGATTCGAGAACCGTGACTACGCATTGCACCCCGTAGGATGGAAGCGAGCCCGGTCTGTCATCTGAGCTTGACAGCTCGCCCTCCGATGTTGCGATGGACATCTGATCTCCGTTGTCATCAAGCGGAAGCGCGGGCATCCCGGGGGATGAACCGCACCACCACTCGAAGCTTGGATGGAGCGCGCTGTGGAGGAGTGGGGGGTCCGCGGGCCCGGAGGTGACGGATAAGCCCCCACTGTAATCCTCAGATCTGCCCGCGTGCTAACCGCTTTCACGGGGAGCAACGGGGGTGGCTTGGAAGCCGCGATCTCAGCTGTGCAACAGCCATGCTCTCACAGTGAGAGCATGAACTGTCCGCCAGCACCGCATCGACATGCTGGACCCCCAGACGTGTGATGCGATACCCGTGCCCATCATCCGGAGATAGGAACCACCACATCCAGAAACGCACAGTCAGAACAGCGTCTTGAAAAAGACGTGTTGATTGACTGTGTTGCTCTCTTAGGGAATCTGCTCTTTTAATGGAAACTGCTCTTTTGTGCACACCAGCGAAACGCCCAGGGGACAGGAAGCCCAGATCAACTGCCGCTGTCACGTCATCTCCCGCACTGGTAAGTAAACTGGTTTCAGTTTTGAAATCAGGTTGGCAGATAGAGTGTCTTCAGTCTCTGTGAGAGGCTCTGAAGTAATTAAATTCTGAGGCTCACTCCACAGCGTGCAGCTTATATAGCGCTGATGGCTCATTGCTGCCAGCTGTGGAGCAGAGCTCTGCCAATTCAATTTGGCATTTCATTGGCCCGTTTTCTTACTCTTCAGAGTGATTGGTCGTCTGACGTACTCCCATAGTCTGTTCCAGACGCACGTTGAAGTTCCCGTATGAAGGGGAACATTAAGTGCTGTCTGAAATTTCCTTCTAAATTTTTTCTCAGCCTCCTGTCTTTATCTTCAGTTATTTCACTTTAAAGGCAGTGTCTAATTAATATCCAGTATATTAAATAATCTATCCATTCCCATAAAAGTGAAATTACTGAATCTACACACAGAAAACAACACAAATTTTAGAAGAAAAATTCAGATGGCACTTTTTTTTGCATCTGAACTCTTCATGTTCAGATGCCCACTACTAAAAAATTTAATCTGATTTGTTGTTCTACATGAAATTTTTCCAAAACCACAAGTTCCATGTGTGTTCCACATACAGTTAACATGTGACGCTCACATGGTTTTTCTGTAGTGATCGACTGCTTTAATCACTTGTTTCTATTTTTTCTTTCTTTATCAAGCATACATTTAAATGTTGATGGATATTAAAAGAATGCATGATGTTAGAATATGTTGTCCTTTTCTTTGATATATTCAGAAATTCACACTACAAAATATTCTGGCTGCCATGAGAGTTTTGTGTAAGTTACTAAAAATGTTGACACTCTGTTGGGGAATGAGTTAAGGAAAGTTAAAATGATTGATTATCTATAAATTACAATTATGTCATCATTTGTCATTCCAAACTTGCAGGACTTTCCTTTATCATCAAAACAGAAATTAAGATATTTTAAGGCTATATCGTTGCCTACATTTGTGGTCCATTCCTTCAAAACTTTTATCACTTTTAAAAGTTCATGAACACATTTAAAAAATTATCTGTATCTGTATATCAAGTGGTTTAATCAACTCTTCAATCTTATTAAAAGTAGCGCTGTCTCTTGAATTAAACCACTTGATGCATGTGGATTTCTTTTATTATCTCTTTATGAACTTTATATCTCTTTATGAAACTTGGGGGTGTTGGAGAAATGAACTAAATCTCTGGGGATTCAATAAAATGTCTTCATTTGTAATGAACAGAAGTCAAATAAGTTTGGAATGACATGTAGGTGAGTAATTTTTGAAAGAACTATCCCCTGGTTAGCAGTTTTCAAGAAACGTTTTACTTTCATGCACCAGTTCTTAAAGGATTTTTTTTATGTGCTCTAAATGTTAATTTCAGTTCATTTATTATATTTTATCCAGCACCAAGTCAATCTCCAGTAAAAGTCATGTGGAATACAACAGACTCCAAACTCATCCTCAAGTGGGATCATGTCAAGGCTCTGGAGAATGAGTCTGAAGTTATGGGCTATAAGGTATGAACATTCAAACGCCACTGCCTCTGATAAGGTGTGCATTTGATAGCCAAGTATGATCACAAGCTCCATTTTTACCAACATACAGTAGTTCTACGATAATATTTTTTTCCAAATCCATATTTACAAGTGACATTCTCAAAGACCATTGCAGACTTTTAGGAGATGTTTAGAAACCTGTGGATAGAAGAATAGTTCTTAATATGAAATATGGACCTAAATAGAACATGCAATTATTGTAAGCAAAACACGCAATACAGTCTTTCACACCTAGTATGTTTCCTTTGGTCCGGACCATGGTTAAAAAATGAAGCATTTTTCAGCCGTTTTGGTTCATTGGTCATGTGACAACATCCACATCAGTCACTGGCTAGACAAATTTCCTGAACTGCATTTTGACTGGTCAGAGTTACACGCGGAAGTAAACAAAGAGGAGGGGAAGTCAGCAGGCAGTAAGGACCTCCTCATAACTCCATGTTTGTCTGCAACCTGCAGTAATTGCGGTAAAATTGTCAAAAACTTTTTCTCATCCCAGAATGCAGCTGGTTTAGTCCAAAAAAGCAAAGTACTTTTTGCAATTGTGACAGTTCCAAACTAACACCTCTTTGAGCAGGTCTCAGTACACATAATTGGTCCACTTTTGGTGCAGACCTGAGTACGAATGATGCAGGAGACCCTATATCTTTAATTCCATACATATACACATTTAATTTAAGACATTTTACTTATTTAGGAGATTTAAAGCAAGTTTTGATGAGTTTACATATGCATATGTGCTCTAGTATGACAGCAGAACCCTGAAGTGACATTAAAAAAATGGAACCCTATTAACAAAGCAAAATAACAGAAAACATAAACAGCAAAACAGTTCTTAGATGCTATTTTCCTTATTTACAGCAATCTGGCATTATTATATGATTTTATTTAATAGAATTTATCACTTATCGAGAGTTCAAGTGACATACATGTATATGTGATACAGTTCCTTCTTATGCATTTGCATAAAGTTGTGCCTAGCAAATTAGTTTCTCCAACAGTGCATCATATTAGTTAAGCAACGAGATATTACGCTATAGAAAATACACCTCTGCTGAAGAAAAGAAACAGCATATGCTGGTATTGGTTTTGGTGCTGGTTTAAGATGGTTCTTGCTGGTAATATGCTGCTTTAAGATGTTTTTTGCTACTAATATGCTGGTTTAAGATGGTTCTTTTCTGGCCATATGATGTTTATGTGGACCAGCTCATGACTAGCAAAGAACCAGATTAAACCAGCTCATGACAAGCAAGAACCAGCTTAAACAAGCATCAAAACCGTCTCAGGTTACGTATAAAACCATTGTTCCCCGAGAGGGAACGAGACACTGCGTCTGACCAGAACGCTAGGGGAACACCTCTTTTTTATATGCGTCTTGAAGCACATGTGAAATCAATCTAATGTAATTTAGCGGTGACGTCAGACCAGAGAGTATAAAAGCCTGCACTGAACAATCAGTGTTAACTTCAAATTTGCTTTCAAGAAGTAACAGGCAGAAGAGAGTATGGCGGAAGACGCAGTGCCTCGTTCCCTCTCGGGGAACTATGGTTACATACGTAACCTGAGACGTTCCCCATCAAGGGAACTTCAACACTGCATCCAACCAGAACGCTAGGGGAACGCAATACCCACTAGGCCAGACTCACTGCTGACTGTGATTGCACACTACGCAGTGAGAACAGAGGACCCCGGGGAGGGGTCTAAATCGAGTTGATAGTGACGCACGAATGTGTGTGGCGTCGACCATCCTGCCGCCAAACAAATATCAGAAAGGCAGAGCCCGAAATAGAGGCTTTGGAGGCCGCTACAGCCCTCGTAGAGTGGGCCCTAACAAATTTAGGTGCGGTCCGTCCAACAGCCTGATAAGCAATTGAGATAGTCTCGACTATCCAATTGCTTATGGTCTGCTTATTTGCCGGACTCCCCCTCTTTGAGGGTCCAAAGCAGATCAGTAACTGCTCGCTCTTTCTCCACTGGGCAACTCTGTGGACATATGTATCCAGAGCCCTAACTGGGCAGAGCAGATTCAGTTTCTCCTGGTCCGACGACTGAAATGGGGGCGAATTAAAGGCTTGTAACACAGCAGGTCTCGCCACATGAGTGGGAACCTTCGGGACATACCCTGGTCTGGGGTAAAGAAAGGCTTTAGACATGCCCGGAGCAAACTCCAGAAATGAAGGTGCCACCGACAGAGCCTGGAGGTCACCGACCCTTTTTAGGGAAGCAATAGCTAACAAAAAAGCAGTTTTTAGTGTCAGAAATCTCTGTAGTGGCTCAAATGGGGGAACAGAGATGCCCTCGAGCACCAATGTTAAGTCCCATGTCGGTACCCTGCTTGTGCTGACAGGCCTTAGCCTTATGGCTCCACGGAGGAAGCGACGAATTAGCGGATTCTGCCCTAGTGACTCGTCATCTAGGGGAGAACGGTAGGCCGCTATAGCTGCCACATACAATCTGAGAGTGGATGCAGCTAACCCAGCAGACAGGCGGTCTTGGAAAAATTCCAGCACTGAGGCTACCTGACAGCTGACTGGGTTCAGCTGGCGTTCTCTGCACCAAGCTGAAAAGAGAGCCCATTTGAGGGCATAAAGCTTCCTCGTGGAGGGAGCCCTGGAGCTTAGTATGGTGTGAGCAACCTCGGTTGACAGTCCATACTCTATGAGGTGGGCCCCCTCAGAGGCCACACCCATAGTTTCCACAGGTCGGGGCGAGGATGAAGTATCATCCCTCCCGCCTGTGAAAGAAGGTCCCTTCTGATGGGGATCTCCCATGGGAGACCCGCCAGCAGGGCTGTGAGGTCTGAAAACCAGATCTTCGTAGGCCAGAACGGGGCTACCAGCAGTAACTGGACTCCGTCTTGACGGACCTTCTCCAGGACCGGGGGAAAAGCATACAGACGTAGCCTCGGCCACGTCTGCACCATGGCATTCAGTCCCAGCGGTTTCTCAGCAGTGAGAAAACCACAGTATGCAATGCGTGGCCTCTTGCGAAGCAAACAGGTCCACCTGTGCTCGCCCGAATCTTTCCCAAATGGTCTCCATTCCCCGGATCTCACCCCCTGCCTCGACAGGAGGTCTGCTCCCATTTTCAGATGGCCCGGAACATACATTGCTCTGATTGACAGAATTTTGTTCTGGGCCCCCAGGAGGATCCGATGTGCCAGCCTGCATAGCAGTCGAGACCTCAGACCCCCCTGATGGTTGATATAAGCGACCACCGATGTGTTGTCCGTGCGGACTAGAACATGATGATCCCTTAAATCTGGGAGAAAGTGTTTTAAGGCCAGAAACACAGCCATCATCTCCAGGCAGTTTATGTGCCACAAACGATGATGTTCTCCCCACTGTCCCGCTGTGGGAAGCCCCCTCAGGGTTGCTCCCCAGCCCGTGAGAGAAGCATCTGTCATGAGCATGACGCGATGACCAACAGCCCCCAACACTGGGCCCTGAGACAGGAGCCAGGGCTTTTTCCACATATTTAAAGCTCGAAGGCAGCGCCGTGAGACCTTGATCATGCGGAAAGGATTCCCCCTGAGAGAAAACCCCCTGGATTTGAGCCACCACTGCAGGGGTCTCATGAACAGCAGACCAAACGGAATCACGCTGGCTGCTGCTGCCATGAGGCCCAACAGTCTCTGAAACTGTTTTACAGTGATGAACTGACCTAGTTTGTCTCTGTATACGGCTGACTGAATCGAAGCGATTCGTGGTGGGGACAGACGTGCTCGCATCGTCATGGAGTCCCATAGCACACCTAAAAAAGTGGTCGTCCGGGCTGGAACAAGCACACTTTTCGCGGTGTTTAGCCGAAACCCCAAACTTCTGATATGGGCGAAAACGACATCTCGATGCTGAACTGCCATATCTTGAGACTGAGCTAGAATTAGCCAATCGTCTATGTAATTTAGGATACGTATACCCTGCATACGAATAGACTATTTTGGTGAAGGTTCGAGGTGACAGAGCTAGGCCAAATGGAAGAACTCAATATTGGAACGCTTCGCCCCCGAAAGTGAACCTCAGGTACCTCCTGTGTTGGGGAAGGATGGATATATGGAAGTATGATTCTTTCAGGTCTATTGTGACAAACCAGTCCTCGGACTGAATTTGTGACACCACGTTTTTGATGGTTAACATCCTGAACCTGAAGGCCCTGACAGACCGATTTAGATTTCTTAGATCTAATATAGGACGCAGTCCCCCATCCTTTTTGGGAACAATGAAATACCAACTGTAAAACCCTGATTCTCTGTCGAGTGGGAGAACACGCTCTATCGCGCCTTTTCTTAAGAGAGCCAGTACTTCCTGTTCCATAACCAGAGCCTGTTCTGGCTTCACTACGGTGGGTGTAACACCGCTAAAGCAAGGTGGGCATGAACAAAACTGTATTTTGTAGCCGTGTTCCACCGTGAACAGGACCCACTGAGACACCATCGGCAGGCGTTTCCACGCTACCAAAAAATGTGCTAGGGGTACCAGCCTCTCGAGACTGCCCTCTGGTTGCTCTTGGACCCTCCGAAGAGGGGGTGAGGCCCCCAATGCCCTCAGACACTGAGGAATGCCCACCCTGAGAAGCGCAGAACCCCCTGCCACCATAAGTGGTGAGGTGTTCTGCCCCCTCCTCAACGGACCCTGGCTCAGGTAGGGCACCGAATGGTGCTCTCGCTGCCCAGGGGGGGCCCTGGGAAGCCTGACTCCCAACACGTCAGGACTTCCTCTTATCCTTCGCCTTCCTCGAAATCACTATTGTTCTTGTGGGCAACTTCGAGGAAGGCTCAGGCTGAGAGCGCGGTCTCCAGGACCTCTTTTTTTGAGGGGGAGCCCGAGACGCGACGCTCTGCTTTTGTACCGCACGATATGAGGAACTAGTCGACGGCTGGGGCTGTTCTTGAACAGCCCCTCTATTTTTAGACCGTGGGGGGAGAAAGCCCCCAAGGGAGCCAGAGCGTTTTCTCACTCTGTCGAATGATTTGGCGACCCGATCGACGGCATCGCCAAATAGCCCTGAGTTTGATATTGGCGCATCCATAAAGATGGCCCTATCCGTTTCAGACACCTCTGCTTGTGTTAGCCAGAGGTGTCTTTCAGTAGCCACCAGGGTTGCCATTGAACGACCCACATTAGAGGCCGCCTCCTTGGTGGCTCTCAGAGCTAAATCCGACGCCCGAAGAGCTTCTCGAAGCTGTTCGGGCTTCGTTCCCCCACTGTCTAAAAATTCTTTTAATAGGTCAGCCTGATATGCCTGCAGCACTGACATGTATCATGTATCATGCCATCATGTATGCTTTGCCCACTAGACCCGAGGTGATTCTCAGTGATCTAGAGGACAAAGGAGGGACCTTAGCAGATCTTAGATCTGGGCGAAGATGACGTGCTAAATCCTCTTCCATAACTGGCATGTTTTTACATGCCTTATCCCCCAGCCCACGAACTGATGAATAAATAGCGCTTCTTGGCGTTATTAATCTTGCGGAATATGGTTTATTCCATGACTTTGTTACAGCCATATGCAGTTCAGGACAAAAGGGGAGGTCCCTTAGTGGAGGATCAATTCTACTGGGTAATTCCCTCTCATCTAACATACCCATTAGACGCAGCTCTTGCTGCTCACGTGCTGGCTGCCAGTCAATGGCATCGAACCTGTCAGCAGCACGCAAAATCACCTCCACTAATTCCTCATATTCAACTGACTGGGGTGGCAAATCCCCCGCCCCTCTTTGTCTGTATTGCGGCGTGTCCGTTTCCTCGGAAACAGAGGACGCCGCCCTCCCCCGAGAGGCAGAAGAAACCGCGGAGCGGGCTTCTGACACTCCCGAGAGAGGATTAGATCTTGCAGAAAGAGGCAGAGAAAGGACAGAGTCCGTCTCCATCTCGTCCGCAAGATCTAGCTGCGATCCCCACGTTCTAAGCCGACGCTCAGCTTCAGCATGAGCGGGACCTGAACCGTGAGGAGCGCGAGCCGCGGGATTTTTCTCAAAAAACGCCCGACGACTGCGGAGCACTTTACGAGAGAGCGCATCACAATGCACGCAGTCTGGGCATGCTGCTCTCCCAAACACTCTAAACACATTTCGTGTGTGTCACCAGCCGTAATAAAACAAGGACATGGAGGCACACAGCGTTTAAAGGTTTGTTTTGCTATATTGCTTTTAGTGAAAGCTTGTCAGTTTTTTTTGTTCATTTGTGTATGCAATATCGGTAATGGATGGCCAAGAGGGTGCATTCACGTGCGTGCTTCTTGAAAGCAAAGAAGTTGAAGTTAACACTGATTGTTCAGTGCAGGCTTTTATACTCTCTGGTCTGACGTCACCGTTAAATTACATTAGATTGATTTCACATGTGCTTCAAGACACGTATAAAAGAGGTGTTCCCCTAGCGTTCTGTTTAGACGCAGTGTTGAAGTTCCCTTGATGGGGAACTACGTACTTTACCAGCATATGCTGTTTTTCTCAGCAGAATTGCAACAGAATTAGAACAGTTCCATATACATTTAATTATACATCGAAGCTCATGCTGAAATCAAAATGCTTTACATATTGACACATTTTTTTAAGTTCTTTTGTGTTATTTTGAAGGTCATGTACAAGCAAAGCAGACAGAGTCGGCCCAGTGTCGTGGAGACTAACAGCACATCTCTTGAGCTCTCGCTGCCTGTGGATGAGGATTACATCATCCAGATTAAACCCGTCAGTGAAGGTGGAGAGGGGAGCAGCAGCAAACAGATTACCATCCCCAGGATAGCAGGTATCAATTTATTTCTGTTAAGTTGATAATGTATTTATGTTGAACGGTTGATATTATGTCAAACATACAGGTTTTGGGAATTGCATGAATTTTTGTATTTTCTCTAAAATAAATTGAGGCTGACTATACAGTGCTCAGCATAATCGAGTACACCCAATTTTGAAAATGAATATTTTTATCCATTTCTCAGTGAATATAGGCAATGTATTTTGGTGCATTTAAACAAAACAGATTTATTAAACAGATATATTTATTAAAATAATATTTTAGTCACCGAACATATTTAGAAATTGAAAGATAGTACAATTAAATTCAAGCAAAATATTGGCAAAAAAATTACAACCTGCAAAATTCCAACTAAATTCTTCCATTTTTTTGCTTCTCTTGATTTTTCCTCTTTTTTTAATTTGAATTCATTATTTTTCTATAACATAGAAATTTGGGTGTACTAGTTTTTGGACCGTTATCGTACGTTATCTTGTTAGATAAGCTCCAGATTTGGCTTCAGTACTGACTAATCTAATGTATATGCACAAATATAATATTGTATAGCTTCCTATTAAAAATATGAATTTAAAAAATAGATTTGTGAGGGGTATACTTATATATGCTGAGCACTGCACTGGATTATAACTGCATTGCTGTAAAACACAGATAAGTCACAATGGTGTTTAAATTGCATTAATGTGTATTTTACATTTTATAATATCATTCAGAGATAATATAATAAACTTCCAGAATCAATCAATCAATCAATCAATCAATCAATCAATCTATTTATCTATCTATTTATTTATTTATTTATTTAAAAAAAAAAAATTTTAAATAAACATTTATTTGTATTAATTCACTGAATTTTAGGTCTCCTTTTTATTTATTTATTTATTTTGAACAAAAATGGCATTATTGGTTTTTGGTCAAAAGAAAATTTTGTTGTATGCCATCTTGTACCAAACCATCTTTGACATAATTTGTTTGGTAAAAAACTAAATTTTTCTGTGCTGATGTTGGTCAATGTAACCGATATGATGAAACTTTTTACGGAGGGCTGAAAATGCTGTAGTCATCCTGACACCCGTTGTCCTTTACAAACAGGGACATTCAATGTTTTGGGCCCAAACTGGGCAGCGTGTCGAGTATTAGATTATAGAATGACCATAATACCATATCAGAAAATGTAAAACTCCTTATAGTATTCTTTTTAGTTATCTAAAATACACTATTGCATATTCTTTTCTTTTTCAGTGGCACATGCGATTGGATTTGCCCCAGAGAGAAAAGCACTTCCAGCATTTGTAACACTAGTACTCTACTGTACCATCAGGACATTCTTATGACAGATGAGCTAAACTCTACAGCAACATTGGCAAGTGGATCCGCTTGTCTTTTTCCAGTGTGATTTACAAGCAAGACTCTTCAGAAGGAAGGTTTTCCTCTGACTTTTTTTAAAAGAGGAAGTTTGTTAACCTGGTTCTGATTATTGACACCAAAGCCGTCGAGACAGTGGAGTAAGAGCTATCATACTGGGGTTTTTTTTGGATAAATGTATCATTACTAGGACCAGGAACTGGATATTCAAGGGCATAAAATTACACACTCTTGAGGATTCACATAAATGGACGTCTGTTTGGAGACGACGAATCCATATTCATTTACTAGACGGTTGGCAGTGGAAAACCACATAAATGCCTTTTCCATAGGAAGTTTGGGACTTAATGGACCCATCTGAAGAAATTCCCTACTGCCATACCTCACGGTCACTTTCATTATCCGAACATCACTGCATTCAATCAGCTGTCCTCAAACCAGACAGAGTTTACAGTCCCCCAGCGTTGACATGCCCCCTGTCTGTTTGAAAGACGAAGCTAATGCTGCTGGCCTTACCTATACAGTACAAGAGCTCACTGGCTGTCTCGAGCTGGTGTTTCCTTCAGTTATGCACTGAGACCTTTGTTTTGTTAGTGTGTGTGCCTCTTTAATGAGAATAAACAGTACGTAAAATATCCTCAGGACCAGAACAGCCTTAAATAGTTGTCTTGATTTCATTTCTTGTTTAGTTTGTTTCATTTATAATTCCGTTGTTTGATGATGTATAACAGATATTCTTTTGATTGTCATCGGCCAGCTTTTCATTTTCCGTTGGGGTGCTTTCTATAGCCGTGATTATTGAAATACCTAGGACATAATGCTTACGTTCCATTTTCAAGCTGTTTAGCATGAACTGGCTCTGTAGTGGCTTGAAATACAGTATTTGAATGGACTGTCTGCTTTTAATAAATGAAGGAACACGAGTGCTGTTCTTAAGATATTTGTGAGTTGGTCATGTTCGTGTTTTCTGCTGTTAAAAAAAATGCACGTTTAATATCATTAGAGATGCTAATTCATGAGCGTCAAAAAACAAAAGTGAGAGGATCTGCATTTAAATATGTGCAATTTTATAAAACATTTAAACAGCTCTGGCTAATTAACAACAAAAAGAGGCAGCATCTTAAGAATTTGTTTTAATGAAATTGTTTTTGTTGTGGGAATTATTCATCTGTTCATTTCATGTGTTCCATTTTAATGTTTTTTTGTCATTACTGAAAAGGGCTAAAAAATACTTTTCTCTATAGTATGCTTATGCTTATATGCATATACTGTATGCTTATAACTCCTTTGTCTTTCAGTCAACTGCTGGCCTGGCCAAATGGCAAACTTCATGTGCATATGCGACCTTGTGGGCTTACAATGGTTTCCAGGAGAGCATGTGAAGTAACTCCATGATACTAAGCCCATTCATCATTTTAGCTTTGCCAAGAGTTGCAAGGACTCACTGTGGCAGATATCTGTGCATTTTTACCAAGACTAAGCAGAGCAGATTGCTTCTACCCAACATTCAATGTCACAAAAAAAGGTATATATGACTTATTTCCAATGAGATTCTTGTGTATTCAATGGACACTTTACTCTCCCACCTTGCCATGAGAGAGCAGATGCAAATGGAAGTGAAGGCTGCAACTGACCCTGATAATGATGTCATATGTAATTTCAGAGACCACTGTTCTTACCTCAGCAAAACACTCACTTGTTTCTTGCTATTAGACTTTTTTGTTGTTGTTTTCTGGAAAATGTTTGCTTTAGCTAGGTGTGATTATCAGTCAGGGTGCACCTTTTTACATAATATTTTATCCTTAATGTTTCTTTGAGGAGCTGTTATTAAACTACTGAAGTGAATGTCAGAAATGATTACAAGCTCTAAAGAAATTTGTTTGCTTCCAGCTTAACCGCAGGTAACCTTAAGCTTAATGTCGTTGTTATCTAAATTTCAAAAATCAAACAAAGGCAAGTAAAGGCACCACCAATACGTCGTTATTTTTTGTCACAGGCGCGTGTGCCCTGCTGGCCTCTGATGAAGCGCGCGAAAAAAAGCCCAAGCAAGAAAAACAAAGAACGGAAAGGAAAAGTAGCCTCCATGATAGTATTTTGACTTAATGATAAATAATATTTCCATTTGGCTACTGTACAAATCACCTTTAAAGTGAATCTGGACAGTCCCTTACCTCAGAAAAACATTCTGCGTGTACTGTAAGTGAATTTTTATTTTTTGAACATTTTTGAACATTGAACAATGTTGACAGCTAGAGTTGACCTTTTCTTTAATACACGTGACACACTCTTGTCAAGTTGGCCAATTTGAGGATATCATTAAAATATTTGCTTTAATGGTGATGATACATAATAATTCTAAAACTGTTAATCTGCTTAGAGCTCCGCACTGGCTATTAACATATTTAGGAACAATTACGCGCTTCCTTGTGCTTAAAATCAGCACTGTTATTGTATGCAATTAGTGAGACGTGAATCTGTACAGTACATGGAATAATTGTGAATTAGCTCTATGTTCTTCAGTTAACCACAAGAGGGCACTGCGATTAAGGCAATGCCACATTTCTTGAAATGAAGATTATTGGTACCAAAAGTATTGTACAACAATACAGAATGCAGAGTTTTTAATCTCAGATCCACAAAATATCAAACTTGACCACTTGGATGAATCGTATTTATTTCGAACACTGTACAGCAAACACACAAAACCAAGCAGTAGAAAGTAGAGAGGATAGCAGTGTAAACAGAAGTTTCTGCAGGTGGAATCTCAGGGGAGTCGATGCTAAAATGTTAATTTTTTTTAACTTGTTTTCCTCAAAGTTCAAATGTTAAATGCAACATGTACAGCATAAACGAGGGCATTTGCCTTGTAAAGTGACAAAACTCGGACATGGGCTTAGCAAATGGGCTGGCGAAAGAATGCTGTGGTTGACTTGGCATCCAACTATCAACCTTTGCATGGCACTTATTTTCTTTATATCCAAGAACAGCTCCCTTGTTCTCAAAAATCCGTAACTGTACAAGTTGGAAGTAAGACATATACAAATTCCCCCTTCTGTTATCTGCAGGCTGTTTTAATTTTCACATAGTGCACAGTCCTGAACAAATGCATTAGTTACACAACAACAAGCCTTGATCATGTTAGCAAAGGTTATCGAGAGCTATCCTGGCCTTCTTTCATCCTTACATAGAGTCTGCTAGGTTTTTCATTTGGCAATACTCACAATTCAAAGTTCATTCATCCATTCAATACTAGAACACATACACGTCCTGTCTCATCCAGGATTTCTACTGCTTTCACAGAGGAAGGTTTGTAAAGAGATTCATGGCTCAAGGGTCACGCTTCACTGAAAACCACAGGCTCATGACATTTACACATAAAAAGTTCTGATATCTAACAAATCCGTTTTTTTAAATCATTAGTTCATTGGCACAGCATTGTGCGGGAAGGAACAGTTTAAAAAAAACTAATCACAGAAGTTTCAAAAACATACAGAGCAGTAGGGAATTTGCTAAGTACCAGCTTGTTGGAAAATAATTCAAAATGATTATTTTCTTCAATCTTTTTAAAAATGTTTTTTTTTTTCTTAAACTCTAAACGCACATGCACATAACACATTCATTATTTATGTACTGTGTCAGCATGTACTAAAGTCAAATTAGGTTTGGTTTCTTTGGACTTCAAATCATTTTTCACAGTTTAACGATATGTGTAGGAGATGAAATAGAGCATTCGACAAGCAAACATGTTACTTTTTGTATCGTGCATTTCATACTTGGGGATATTTTAATTCTAAAATCTAAAGTTGATTACTAATGGTACTTTGAAAAAGTGTGTACTGAAAATAGGCATAGTTTCTTTGTTTGTGATATCTACTAAGCCGATGCAACGGTTCCCGGAATAACTTAAAAACACATTCTGGACATCTGTAAAAGTATTAAAAAAGAATACATTTTCAGGGGGAACTACTTCCATATTATGTTTAATGCGGAATTAAGTACTTATAAGATGACAGTCAAATGTTTTGGCAACCATACATTAATACAGTCGTTTTGCTAGGGTCCTAAACCAGAGGTTATAGTTAGTTGTATGACAATACAAAAACATTTTAAACCCTGCTTTGTCACATGCAGATGATGGTTCAGAATTGAACAGCAACATAATATCTGTTGATTTGAGAAGCACGACATACTGTATGCACGCTAGCTACGCTTTCCCTACAGTTCAGTGTTTGCAAAAAGATCTTCTGTTTTTATATCAATGAACCCTAGAAAAAAAAACTACTCAATAGACACTACTGTCACTCCACTAAGCTAATTCAGCATTTTCATCAAAAAGCCCTATGCCTCATGCTTGATGTTAGCATTGGGCTGTTGATAGTACGCTTGGTTAGTTTTCACATGTGTGAAGAAAAAGCAAGAGACTACAATGGCAGCTAAGTCGTCTGATCGATGTGGTGCTGAGTCTGTCCTTCCCAAGCGGTCCTCTGGGAAGAAGACTGTGTGCCTCCTGAACTGGTTCATGGTCCATATTACCACAGCAAATGTAGACACGAAATTGAAATTACATGAGCAGGAATAGGTTCCGACGTCTGGGAGGCAGCATGTGTTTGTGTGCATGTGTAAATGTTAGTGTTGTGTATGTAAGTGGAAGCAAGAAGCTTAATATAAGAGGTCTGTAGATGTTTGGAGACCCACTGGCAGTCATTGAGGAAAAGTTGCTTCCCATTGAAGTCCTGAGAACTGAGGAGATCAGGACTAATGGGGAAATAAAAGCACAAATCAACAAACCATGTAACACCACCATTTATTAAAGTGCATTTAGAAGATTCTCTTAACTGCAATGAGTTATTGCAATATAGTTTGCGAAAGATATTTGATAAGTGTGCATTTTGTAGCTAAATGAAAGCGTGTTTGTCAGTGCCATCCACCTAGAGTTAGCATGCGGCACTGACTGAACTGGTTTTGACATGTCATTACACCCTTGTCAAACTGCTATAAACCAGCCGGCTCGATATGACAGATAAACCATAATATGCATTTTGGAAATGGATGGATTAATTGTGCATGTAGGGGTTGCTGGTGACAAATACCTTCGATTCCTCATGTGGATCTTGAGTGGAAGATTCTGTTTCCCTGACAACTACAGCCTTGGTTACCAACATGTCAGGGTGCTGTTGCTTGGCTTCTTTTATTGCCATGGCGAGCGCCTGTGAAAAGTCATTTATTTTTAAGTTAAATTAGAGAGGGGGAAACAAGCAGCTAATGTATTAGTAATATGCTTTCTGACTAATTAATTTGCACTTTAAAGTTGGCATGAAACAGAAATTGTTTTCATGGTTTTTTTCCTGTTGTGAAATGGCTTCTTGGTGTAGAAAAGAAATATGATGAAGTTAATTTGTCCATGAGGAACTGATTGTCATTAGCTAATTGCTGTAATCTCATGTGATGGACCGATTGCTGACAAGAGATTTTTATTGCAAGGGAAGGGGACATTTTTGAAGATTACGATGCAAATTGGCATACATTTTTGCAATGGTCAATGTTGATTTCATTTGAACTTTACAGGGTTAGCTTACTGAAAATGTGTAATTCTTTGAAATTTTAAAGTCTTCAGTTGTTCACCCTCATGCTTTTACAAAACCCACAAGTTTTTGTTCATCTTCAGAACACAAGTCAAGATATTTATAGTAAAACCTCAGAGATTTTTTATTTATTTGATTACGCAGACTTTTCAGTCTATCCACTGAAATTGTGCATAATTCAAACTTTCAAGCTCCAAAAAGGTCAAAGAATGTGAATTTGTGGAAAAGTGAAAAGAAAAAAAAAGCCAGCTATAGGTACACACTACATGATTTTAACCCCAGTTTTCTCTCGCAAATAAGAAATGCCAATGTCTAAAATACCATTTACGACAGGAGTAAGAAATTCTGTCTTCTGTATGATCTTATGTCATTTCCTGTATCACTTTTCTCATGCAGCTGCTGGTGATTCTTCCTATATGTGTAATGTGCCTTGTCCCCAATCTGTGTGCACATAACAGCAATTAAATTATACCCAGACAGTCGAGTACTGTGAGAAGAAAAGAAGAACCGACAACTTTGAAAATCATACAGCATGTTCCCTGCATGGCTGTTCATGTAAAATCAGATGTTTTTACAATGCAACTTGTGTTGACCCGGAAGTGCTGCGTAGGACAGGTCCTCTTCCCTAGAGTTTCATCTATTTTTCAGATTTATACTACTATAAAGATTAGTCACATGTGACCCTGGACAACAATACCAGTCATGAATGGTTTTTGTGAGTGGTCAATTTTTTGAAATATATATACATCTCATAGCTGAATAAATAAGTTTTCCATTGATGTATGGTTTGTTAGAATATGTTGCAGAGATAAAATTTCATAATTAGCATCCGAGGGTTCAGAAAATCTAAATACTGAGAAAATTGCCTTTAAAGTTCTCCAGATCGAGTTCTTAGTAATGCATATTACTAACCAAAATTCAAATTTGCAAAATGTCTTCAATTAAAGTTGTTTTTTACTTAATATTTTAAAGAGTTTTGTTATAAAATAAAAATCTATAATTTAGACTTGTACCGTATATTTGTAACTATTCCCACAAATATAGCCAAGCAACATTAGGCTGGGTTTGTGGTCCAGGGTCACATATATTGATATTTCTCTTCAAAACTGTTTAAAAAAAAATACACAGCTGTAGTTCCTTCAGCACCTACCTGATCTTGATCAACATCATCATCACCAGTAATGATGATCCTCTTTTCAATTCTTGTCTCCGAGTAGCCTCCTTTCACCGTCTACAAAACAAGAAGAAATATATATATGTACATTTTCAATTCTTTAAAAAGTCTAATCTAAACAAGGGGCTTCCAAACGATACTTGTTTCACAAACCTTAGTAACATGAGTTGTAGTGGCTGATGTTACATTCTCAGTAACCATTAGTGGAGAACCATCTCTAGCTAATGATCCCAAGTTCACCTGTACAAAAAAGTATTGAATTAAACACTTGTAAAGGCATGAAAACTGCAATAAGGTACGTACACTCGTAATGCAGTTTATGTGAAGCAAAATCTTGAACTAAAGTTGGAAAAAAAACAAACAGAAGGACAAAAGACTGTTTGGAAACTCAAGTTCACCAGATGAAAGAATGGACATACAGGAGAGACTCTCTCTGTCATAGAGTACGCAGCCTCTCTCATACCGCTGATACCATGGTCCTACGAGAGAAGTTACAATCAAGATACAGTAAGATCCTCTATAGTGCATGCAAGTAATAAAAGAAAGTAATGACACTTAGATATGAAATTGATGGTAATTGATGTAATTGCAATTTCAAAAGCATGTTTCTCTAGTTTAGGGATGGCAGCTTTAGTTCTGAAGGGCCATTGTCCCAATTTTTGGGACAATGAGTTTTGCCCCAGCACTAATCAAACAAACTTGAACCAGCTAATCATTGTCTTTAAGATCAGTAGAAAGCTACACTGTACAGACAGGTATGTCTGATTAGGGTTGGAGCTAAACTCTGCAGGTCCTCTAGGGCCGAATTCTGCTTTAGTTGAACCTATCACACAGTGACACTTCCCCAGTAAAGTACATTTGATGAGCTAAAAGGTCTTTACCGGGTCTGCAATCTCCATTATGGTTGTGGTGACCTCAGAGCCGTTGGGCTGCGTCTCGATCTTGACCTCAGTCTTCCTTAGAGCCTGGGAGGCAATGATTTCACTGCTCTCTCTGCTGAGAGGGTGGATTGGGGGTGATTCAGAGCTCTCCCGTCTCATCGACTGGGCATTAGCTTGTTCTATAGAGTCTTTTCTCAGGGCTTGTGCAGCTTTCACTGACCGTGGAGCTTTCTTGGGTACAAAAGGCTTGGGAAAGAAATGAAACAGATCAAGTCAAAACCTGGGAGTGATCATGAGATATCAGGAACACAGTGCCAATCAAATGAACTTGGCAGCATATGGTGAATCATGGTTCAAAAGAAAAGAATAAGAAGCAATGAAAAAAATGTAACAAAATTCTGAAATCAAAGAAATCAAACCTGAACTGACTGACTGAACTATGGAGAGCAGCATCAAATGGAATGGAATTAGCATCAATCATGAACTCAAATTCCAATGTAATTTCATGCTTTGGTTCTGATGCCCTGTAGAACGCGAGAAAAATGGGACGTGATTGCATTCATCAACACATTTACACATTTACTGTGACCAGCGATTGGAAGAGCCAGTTACATTTCTGCAAGCACTATTATACTTGTCTACCTCCAGTTTACGTTCTTCCGGTGGCTTCGGTTCTACAACAGGCTTTGGTTTCTCTATGGGCCTCTGCACTTCTACATGTCTTTCCTCAGGAAGGTAGATGGGATCTGCTCCCAGTATAAAGGCTGGATGTGTAGGGCGGTCTGAGAGGCCAAATTCAGGTGAGTAGTCTTTCTCACCAAGCTCAGTCATGCCTTTAGAAAATTCCTCCACACCCGTTTGGAAGTCCATAAGCACAGTGAAGTCCACCTCAGCTTCCAGACTGGACGTTGAGCTAACAGTGATACTTGAGCATTTTCGCTCAATTCCCAGGTGGGTCTCCTTTAGGTACAGAGTGTCTGGGTCAGGGTCATCTTCTGAAACCGATCCCAAACGTCTCTCCCAGGGCTCTCTCTGAAGAAGAAGAAATAGAAATCTTGGTGCAAGGAAGCAGCTGTGCTACAAGAGCAGGTAAAACAAGGCAATAGAATGGATGTTACATTTTCTTCACAAGACAAGAATGAGACACATTGTGGTGACTGATGGTTAACGAGTCTAGTAGGGATGCAGGGGTTAGTTCAACTCAAAAGACTAACTAAAATGTCAAAAGTTACGTGTCTCTGAGGAAAAAACTGAGACAAAATTATGCTGATAGAAACATTTTATCCTAGAGTAGAATATTGCATGTCGTAGATCATATATTATTTATCCACAGCACTTTGGGAGTTAATAGTATTTCTTTATGCCTGCATGTAAAATTCATACTAAGTGTGGCAAGCCTAGGACTTGCTAAACAGTGCCAAGGAATCAATGCATGAGATGGATGCATTAAATGACATTTCCATGTAGAACGGATTTGATCATGCAATTAATGGCATGCTGTGATGATGAGAGCAAAAGGTAAATTGTAAAAACGCCTATGTTTACAAAAATGTCAATGCCAAAGCTTTGGGTTAGCGAGGAGGTAGCAGTGACTGAGATGAGTGGAAAAATGAGGCACCTGGGCTTCCTCCTGAGGCTCCGCATGAATTGCTGGAGTGGGAAGGGGCTCCTGAAATGTGAGATGAAATAATAGGAAGAGCAATGCAAAGTTAGTCCACTGAAATTTGAGATAACAGGGAAGGAGCCAAGACTAGGCCCTGAACCAACAATCAGACATATATAATGGACTGAATACACTGACTGACACAGATATAAATGGAGATTCTTAAACAATGTGAACTAGAGCATACAGCATATTGCACCACAACAATTTGAAGTAAAAATATATTGGAGCTGGGTGCAATTGTTTGTCACTAAAGAGCCATTTAATCATTGACAATAATTATATCTATATTTGACATCACTACTATTCAAAGAGCAGCTTTGCAAGGGTGTTTCTACTGTCAGAATAAAGTTTTATAAGCATGTTTTTTTTTTTATTAATTTCTTTCAATGTGTAAAATAAAAAAGTATCTGATTTGAAAACAGGTGTTATCTACAGGTATTAATATTGCAGCTTGGTGGGCTTTTACATTCAAAAAAAAAAAAAGAAGCCCTCAATGTTGAATAATTTATCATTTTTCCAAGTCAAACAATCAATTCAAAATCCTTATGAATGAAGATGGTATTTTATCCTCTAAATAATAAGCTAAAACCATTCCTTGTTAAATCAATTTTCAGAGCCCTTCTCATGAACAATACCATGGCCATTTTTGAACGTCTTGCAGAAGCCCATTTGTTTGCAAAAATGGCATTTTAGCATAACAGTATAGTGTACAGGCCTTTGATTCCTTGCAACAACCATTCCCTACATGCCTGGTAAAAATGAACCAGAGAAAGAATGTTGGAAGGAAGGACTGCACATCAAGTGGAAAGTTAGTGTAACAGAAGCCTGAAGCTTAAGCAATGGAGATTATGTGGAAGATCCTAAGTGTATCTCAAATGCGCAAGCAGGTGTTGAGCTGTGCAGAGGAAGGAGAGGAAAAGGAAGTGGCACGTCCTCATACTATAAGTCATACTATAAGCCAATGCTAAAAAAAAACAACTAACTTTAACTAATCTCTCCTCAGAAACAGGTTGCTTATGTTTTACCGGCATGTGCATTATGCAAAACTATATATATGGATGTGCCGTTTCATGCGATGCTTTAGTTCCTGTAAGTGACAAGCAGATTATCAAGCAGTTGTTACCACTGATTTCCTCTTGGAAGATTCCATGGCGGAGCTCTTGTGAAGACTGTTGCCAGAATCACTTTTGGTGATTGGTTTGGTACGTGTTTCTCTTGCCCTCTGGGATTTTACAGGTGGGTATAAAGGGGCAATCTGGTCAAAGGCTGGAAATGTTGAATTGGTGGGAAAGTCAAACATAAAAAGGGGGTCGTCAAAAAGAAACTGATCTTGTTCAATGCTAAGTCTGTGGTCTGTGCTATTCTTGAGATCCCTTAATTGGGGCCTGTCTTGGACAGACTGACGGATATATTCTCTGGCTTCCCAATTGTGACAATTACTTGCCCAGTCTTGCTTGGATAAAGTTCCAACGCTTTCTAAAGCTGGAGAATTTTTGGACTGTGACAAGGTGTCCAGGGCATTCTCGAAGACTACTTGATCTTCCTTAGAGCTGGTTCCTTCACTTTCATCAAATGATCCTGAAATGCTTCTCTCACTTGGTTGTCCTTGCAGCTTGGCTCCTTTCTTGTCTTTCAACTTCTTCGACCTCTCTGGCTTCAGTGGGACGATTCGCTTTAACTCAGACTGTGATGTGTCACTTGCTGTCGAATCATGTCTCTGGATTGTTGAGGCTTTACTCTTAGGCTCTGCCTTAGATGTTTGTCTTGGTAATGTAGCTCTAGTGTTCTCTGGTTCTTTTTCATAGGATTGTCTCTCCCATCGGCTTTCATTATATCGATCTCTCATATATTTGTCCATGGCTGCATTTGGAGAAGCCTCTCCAAAGCTTCTCTCTACGTACCTTGCCAAGTCTTGATTTGTGGTTTCATGTTCTGTATTGGTTATCCCCATGTACTTTTTGTCACCCCAGAGTCTTTCTGTGGCATATGTTTCACATCCATTTGTATGAATGACATTCTCTGACAAAGGTCTGTCCTGCGAGTGCCCATTATCATAAGCTTTCTCCTCCAAAGAACTGATGCCATGGAAATGGTTGTACCTTAAAGCTGGGCTTTTAGCACGATTTCTCAGGGGCTTCTCTGGTGATAAGATGTTTTCTGTTGAGGTCCTTTTTGCTACACTGATGATGTTTTTTTCTCTCACTCTGTCATCTGTCTCTCTGTTGAATCCAGTGGCTAATGAAGCTACTCTAGGACTCCTGCTCTTTTCGTCTTTTTTACTGAAGGGCAGGTCTCTTTGACAACCATCTTGCTTCTCAATCAATAGGGACTCCTCTGAGGCCTATATATCAATAGAGTGAATACAATTTCAATGGCCTGTCAGTGCCAACACACCCTCTATGGTAGCTTATATCACTTATGTAGTGCATATATTTGCAGTATGAGTCTGAAAAAATCTAATGAATCAAAATAAGAATTTATTGACCTGGGAAGGTAAAGAATAATCTCAAGTTAAATTTCATGTAAATGTTGTATGGATGTATTGAAGGTAAACAAAAGAGAGACAGTAATGTACTTAAGTACTTAAAATGCCATTTGCTTTTATTATCGAGCAATATCATTGTCTTTATAACACTAATTAAAGAAAATGCATTCATGTTGTGTTCAAATAAACCACTCCATACAGATTCTATTAATGTTCAAAACTGCTGCTAGCTCTTGACCAGAGGCATGACATGAAATGGTTCAACAGCATCCACTTAAAGAGAGATTAGTCACATAAAAAAGAGGGCATGAATAACAAATCAAGCATTTGGCACACTAAATCTGAGACTGGTGCTGACATAAATCTGAATAATCCTTGTTGCAAATCTTAAAACAGTATCAGACCAGAATAAAACTAATCACATAGCATCTGTTTTTTGTTTTTTTTAAGTCACCACAAAATACTACCCCTTGCTGGTACCAATTACTCACAGATTTTTTCTCTGGAGTGCTACCAGATGAGGCTCCAGAGAGACGTTTCTCTCTATGGACCAGTTTGCTGTTGGGCTCCCTCAACGCTCTTTTCAGCTCATTGATGCTGGCTTGATGCTTCTGCAACACATCTTCTGGTTTATCCAGGAACTGCTATAAGACAAACAAGTCAATCGGTAGAACCACTTACCTCCAGTAATTACTTAAGTGAAAGCTGTCCGGTGACCTTCACAGCTGTTTACAAATGTTTAGCTAACTGTGGTAAGTACATAATAAGTACATGAATGCAAACATCAGCCATATGCCCTTGAAAATCTTAAGTTGAGTTCTATTCTTTTAACAGAATTAGTACCCCAGTAAGAATTGCATGTTGAAACAATCAAAAACTCCAATTAACCGACATAAATTGCCACTAAAGTGCATCAAGTGATCAGTTTGATCAGTTTACATTGCACAATATTCCTCTTTACTTAATTTAGCCTAACACTTTAAAATACTGTGTAAACACTCTGATGCAGATTATGGCAAATTGAACATATCCAGATCCAGTTTGCACACTCTTCTTTATGCCAGAAAGAATCGCTACATCTTTTTTATCAACAAAACAAAGCTGCACATAAAACATGAAACATGCTGGTGTAGATAACAGATGTCAGATGGACTGCCATCTTGGTTCAAGTTACTTCCACTAGAAGACAATTAAATAAAGCGAGAGAGAGAAACTAAAACCCAGAGAGTGACAGGTCAGGCAGTTGATGAGAAACAGTACCTCCTGTTTAGGACGTGGGGTCAAGTCGTGGTCCGACTGGGAAAGGGGTGGTGAGGGGAAGGGTATGGTTGTGCAAGCCAGGGAACGGAGGCAAAGGCAAAGTGAGTTAGTGGAGACAGAGAGGCAGAGCATGGGTGAATTCATAAAGCAGGCAGCCAAACAGAGAGAGGAACTCTCGTACAGACGCTGATGTTAGCCATGGAAGTACAGAGTGAAATTTTGTGTCACTGCCTAAGATACACAGGTTTAGAAGTTTTCATAGCCACATAAACATTGAGCATCATGGCTTACTGTATCAAGTTCAGTGACACAAATCTCTTGAGCTGTCTCTTATTCATACAGGTCTTATGAGGTGCAGACTGGCATGTACTGGAAATTGTCTTTGAGCATTGATAAACAAAACACCAATGACATCCCTAATCACTACAAAATCAGCACAAATCAATTAATTCCAATTTCTTCAAGTCAACATAGTGGTAAGATGAGACAAATCTGTCCATCACCCTTGTTTACCGAAAATATATGCAAAGTTCTTCATTGACTAGTCATTTTGTATATTTATGTGCACTGAAATATTCTTGTGTAAAAGTTCAGTCAAATTCACAACAGGTGCATACAGTAGGTATTTGCTGTCTATACATATGGCTCTACATGGTGCATTTTTTACAATTTAATTTTTATTTTACTTTCAGAATTAATACTTCATACAGTCACTTAATTTTGTCATTGATATATGCATGCTGGTGAATGAGACCCAGCATATTTCTCAAAGCTAAAATGAAATGGCAGGAATTTAACTTTTTATTATGTGTCATATTTGAGAATGAAACCGATATTTAACGAGAAAAACAGAAGGGCATGACCAGTTACTTACTATTTCTCTAACCTTTATTGTTTTAATGTTAACTTTATTATGTTAACTAAAACTAAATTGACAATATTTTTAATGGTTGCTTTCTGTAAATAAATGTTTAAAATCTGATTTTTTTTTGGCTGTTTTATTATCCCTTAAAAGGAAAATAACTTTAGAAGCAGATGAAGTTATTCAATTTTTACATAAAATTACAAACATTGTTTTGGAATAATATCTACTAATGAATCACACACAATTAGACCAGGAATATGTATTTTAAAAATACAGAACTTGCAGTGATTTCTTATTGAATTTAAATCTAGAAAAAAAAAGATAATTAACAATTTTCTTTTAAATAGTAACAAATGGCCATCATCCCAAGATGGCCTTATCCCGCTATGAACAATGGTCTCATCTCAATCTTTAAAAAAGCCATGAAGGCTGAAAAATTACATGATCTGCCTTGTGGCTTACAACAGCAATCACACTGCTATTTTTTGTGCACTCTAAAGCCATGCTAGCAGTGTGTATGCAGATTTAGACTGCAACTGAGACAATGACAGACAGACAATTAGACACAGATAAGTCACACTAAAAATACCTCTGTCTTAGAGTCTACAGGAGAATCTGCCTCCTCCCTCTGTCCTCGAGAAGATGAAAAGAGAAGCAATAGTTAAAGGACAGCAGTGAAGCGTTAGAAGCAGGGCGAACAGTGCAGAATCTGAATTAGACTGAGGAAATTAGCAATTGGTGAGGAAGGTGAGTTTACAGGGAGGTTTGCAAAGATGTTGGAAAGTTAAATTCAAAAGACATGTTAACAAAACAAGCAGAAGTAGAAATATATTTGAGATTTAGTCAAAGGCAGGGTAGAAAGGCAAAAGTAGGAAAAGATCTTAGAGTATGAGACGATATTAGAGAAGACAGCAAGGGGAGTGTTAGTTAAACAATGTCAGTGGGTCTAGTTGTTTAAATATGCTAGGAAGAACATTTATGCAATTCCCAGCAATAATGCAAAGACATTATGAACTTCGTATAAATTAAACTGGCTTCTTTCCCACAGAATACTTTCAGAACTTATTAGAAAAGGAAAAACACAACTAAATAACAACATTAAACACCACTGTGTGCACAGAACCTTGAGCTCCACAGTTTTAGAGGGAGTGGAGTCGCTCTCTAGTCGCTGTTCTTCAGCTTGTTCATGATCTTGGTCCAGGTCCTGATCCAGACTGGGCTCCAGGTAGTCCTGGTCCAGCTCATCTCTAGGAAGACTAGGCACAGGCTCACTGGAGGTGTGCTGAGAGAGTCGGTCCATGGTGTCCCCTAAAGCAGACTCTAAAAGAAATGAAAAGCAGCAAACCATGTAGAACACAGGTGTCAAACTCAGTTCCTGGAGGGCCACATCTCTGCACAGTTTAGCTTTAATTAAACACACCTGATCAAACTAATTGAGTCCTTCAAGCTTAAGCTTATTTAAAACCTTCAGGTAAGTGTGTTGAAGCAGGGTTGGTAGAGTAATCATCCCAAGCAGGGTAGACACCTCACTTGCAGGTACTGATTCCTACCCTGCTCCCCTAAACTGCAGTAAATGACCTGACAAATATACTCTTTCTTTTCAACTTAGTCCCTTTATTAATCTGGGGTCGCCACAGCGGAATGAACCACCAATTTATCCAGCATATGTTTTTACTTAGCGGATGCCCTTCTAGCTGCAACCCATCACTGGAAAACACCCACACACTCCCATTCACACACATACACTATGGACAATTTAGCTTACCCAATTCACCTATAGCGCATGTCTTTGGACTTGTGGGGACCGGAAGCACCCGGAGGAAACCCACACGAACAAGGGGAAAACATGCAAGCTCCACACAGAAATGCCAACTGACCCAGCCGAGGCTCGAACCAGCATGCTTCTTGCTGTGAGGCGACAGCGCTACCCACTGCGCAGCCCTGACAAATATACTTTGCATCCAAAATATGTCAAATAAGTTTGGCCAAATTTGGAAAAAGGTCAAATGTCTATTGGCAATTTTCAATAGTCACCTCACGTCTGTGAGTCTGACAAGTCAAACCTGCATGGAGATTTTTTGTGTTGTCACGTGAAACTCCCAGTCACACCTAATCCAGTTGAAACAGCTAGACATTCTTGGTTGTTTCTGTGAGCAATGGTAAATGTGACAGCACCTCAACCCCACAAATCTAGGATCTCGGACAAATCTAATGTAGGAACTTTAAATAATGTTCTCTTGTCCTGTTGATTCTCCATGTTCCATTTTCAACTAATACACTAAATGTTCTTTACATATTAGTTCATCATGCAGCATGAGTTATTAAATCAAAATGGAGTTAAATCAAATCTTAAAATGTTTTGTAATTATTGTTTGTTTCAGTTCAGTGCTTCCCATCAAATGTTGTTTATATTTGAAAATTTGTATTAAATAGTAGTAAAAATATATTATTGGTAGAATGTGAAAGCTGTGACTTGGCAAATGCATTCTGAGGCAAATCATTTTACACTACATATTTGCTAAATTGTTATCAAAATGTGTGATAAGATATGATTTGGGTAATTAATGTATTTTGAGATGGACATGGTATCAGAGAAAACCTACCTCCATCTATGCTGCGGGACAACAGGTACCTCCTACTTATGGATCGTTCAAATTGAGGAGCTGGCCTGTCAATCAAAGCACTAGCCTGTCGGCTCTGGGCTTGGGTTCGCCCACTATAGCGGAACTTTGAGCCAATCACAAGAAAACCTTTTGGGGGAGGCTCGGGAGAGACCAACCTATGAGAGAAGAAAAGAAATAATGCTAAGCTAAAAGATGTAACATGACAGAATGGCCTTGTCCCAAACGGCACCCTAAATCCTCTTAGTCTGCAGTGAAATAATGGGGTTTTGATGACTGGCTAGAAGTAGCTGTGAGGTCTTGTGGTCTTGGAAGAAGTGCACATGGAGGCTGCACAGCGACCACAAAGGGGGTCCTTGCAGACACCCTTTCCGAAAGCACATTAATGAATGGGACACCCTATGGTGTTGTAGACAGATATGCACACACAGCAGCTATTGTAAGCCCACAGGACAAACAAATGCATGTGAACCGTGCCATTTGGTACAGGGCCAGTGTCTAAGTCAAAGTCCAATCTGTACAAGATTTTTATTGGCATCATTGAAAGAAGTTGGAATCAAAACCAGTACTCAATCTCTTAATGCCCCAAACCATCTCTACACCCCCCTAGGATTAAGAGTAGGCCCAGATCCAGACCAAGATCTGTTACTCTAATATCTGTTTACATTAATCCAGATCTGTTTTTGTCCTGTGAAATCCAAAAAAAAAATCATAGAGGCTATTCTAAAAGTGGATACATTTGAAAAAAAAATTATACTGTGAAAAATGGAGACATTTGAAAAAAATATATATGATTGATAGCCCTGTGACTCATATTGTAACTATAGATCTCTAGTTAACTTGCTGTGTGCCTGCAATATATTCACTTTTGCAGTCTGGCTAAAGATGGCTAAAGATGAAACTGGTAGCCATTGTCATCCATTGTAGGAAAACAATTGTGCCATGGAATCATTTTGTGTTGGTCAGAATAAAGAAACTCAAACTGGTTAGGAACAAGTGGAGGTTGTGTAAATTATGATCAAATTTTCATTTATGTGTGTGAACTATCACTTTAACAAAATCCATCAAAAACAAATCAAACCTGTCTAAAAGCCAAACTGAAAACAAGCAATCATTCTTTAGATCATTTGAGTTCAGCAGTTGCCTGGAGCATGGAAAAGCAATACCATGTCAATTCTGCTTTTAGCTCTTTGTTTATCCAGATATTTTTATATATATATGATATTTCATTTATAACGTATCTTTCCCATGCCAAGTGTTATTAGTTTATCTCAAGGAAATTGAAATAACTTGTCTGAGGCCATAAACAAACTTCAGATTCAGACCAAGGCTTTAAAGTGTTCAGACACAATGCTACCAGCTAATAAGGACTGCAGTGAAGGTACAAAACAAGACCAAAATATCGGCATTCTCACATGTAAAAACAAAATAAATAAACAAATAATAAAAATGTGCACAGTGTTGTTGCAGGACAGTGAGCTCCTACCTGAAAAATGTGTGGTGTTCAATGCAGACCTTCCACAAGCGCTTAGAGGCACGGTGGTTGGGCAGCTTGAAGCCAATGGTGCTCTCAAACTGCTCGTACTGGGAGTGCAGGGGAGTGTGGGCATGTGATGGGGAGGAAGTGGGGGGGGGGGGTGTGAAGGGAAAGCAGAGTGGTAACGTGTTACTTGAAAGGAGATTTGACAAGGTGTAAAATCTGTGCGCTGCTAAAGCTCAAATCAACCGACAGAGCACAATTCTGCATGGCTTTATTTATCCAAACAGAACGAAAGCAGAATTTCAAAAGAATGCTGCAGAGAAACTGCATCAGAATGAGAGCAAATATTAATATCTAAAAGCTCAAGGTCCACAGAAGGGAGCCTGTGTTGATAAGATGCCGGAAAGTGAAGCATCATAAATAAAGGCACTGAGATATTGTCAAGCATTCATAACTGACCCTCAAAAATAACCGAGAGAGTCAAAGAAATGCCATGCTTTTTTGTGATACATAAAGCAGAGGATCCTATTGTAAGAGAAAAATCACAGAAAATAGCCCCATAAATTCAGACTGCAGAATCCTTAACACTTAATAAAGACCTCTGCAACTTATTTTGCCTTTCCCCCTCCCTCTTTCAGGATTGAATTCTCTCCTAACCCCTTCTCGACTCATTTTCTCTCTCTCTCTCTCTCTATCTCTCTCTCTCTGTGCCCACTAGGCAAAAAAATTTCACAGCTTAGCCTAATGTTTTAAAACCCTCATCCTTCCCACACTTAGCAAGCTAGAAAACACTAAAGAGCAGAACTTCAAACAATATAACTAGTGTTTGTTGAGACATAATTAAAGGCATTTTTTTAAAGTGGCGTAATTAGAAAAGTGCTTTAAAATATTTCATTTCTTTTTGCACAAAGCGGTAGAAGAACACCCACATCAGTCTTCAGAGCACAGGGTAATTTGGAAACCTCAATAGTGATTTCAAATGCTCGGAAAAATGTTCTATTCTTTCCTAATAAAACCACATCATGCAGATTATCCACCCATTTTTCTCGCCCACAGCATTAGTCTGTGAACGACATCCTTATCTTGCTCATTCTTGAACATGCATCTAAAAGCGAAATCTAACAAGGAAAAACCTGGAAAATCTCAAAAGACCTTTTTCTCTACCTCTCCAGGTCGGATTTTGATGTAAAAGTTGCTTCTCTTGTAGGATATTTTGAGGATCTTCGGCCAGGCGAATCGGTTGATACGCAGCCTGTCTCTGTAGATCAAGAGGCCACTGGCACAAACCCCCAGCATGATGTCGATACCTTCAGAGTCCTTTGAAACACATACAAACAAACAAACTAACTAATTCAGATGCTTAGGTCACATTTCGGTTTCAGACTGTCACCAAACAAGAGATGATTTTTAGGATTTTATCTTAAGCGAGCTGGAAAAAATTGGATGACAGGCCTGTTCTAATGGAGTCATGGACCGCAGGGAAAACAATCTTATGTCCAAATAATGGAATGCAAATAAACATCATCACGTAAAATAAATAGGTTTATCTGCTTTCAACAGCCAGGAAAAAACATAAATTTTTTTTACATCAATATTTTCTAACTTGCGAAAAGGCTTGTGTCCAATCAAGAAGTTTTGGTGCACATTTATGTAGTAGAAATAATATAAATGCAATTTCTGTACTGGAAAGACAGCTCCTTTGTCAGGAAAAAAAACATTCTGTCTTTTTTATGGTCACATATTTCGACTTCATTTTGGTTAGTTTAGATGTGTTTAGTATGTGGTTGCATACATAGATTTCATTCAAACCACACCAGAATTCAACTTACAGTATGAACATACAGTATGAACCAAATGGACATTTCATTATATACAAAACTAAGACATTTTCTATGTACATGTGACGCTTCAATTCATTAGGTAAATAAAAAAATTTTAAATGCTAAGACATTATAAGAAATACCAGTCTGCAGTTTCAAGCATCTTCTAAAATAGTAGGAAGTAGTTGAGGTCAAAAGCCTTATACATTCAATTTAAAAATGGTCTTTGATTAAAAATAAGACACATGGGATTTCTAGTTATACAACTTCAAAAAAAAACCTCACAGCGTCATACCTTAGCATGATGGAGATCAACGCCATACATGGAGAGTTTCTTGGCGTTCTCCAGGAAGTTGATTTCAGCCTCTGCAGGACTCATACCTCTGAAAACACATCATTATTTTGAGGAAATCATAATTCAAGAACGGTTAATATAAAAATGTGTCATTCACAGCTACATGTTTGATTGCTTATGCTGCTTGCTAACAGTATCAGTCATTACTATAGCTGCCAATTTAATGTTAGTGCGATTTATCATGCAGTGTATATTCTTTATTATTAAGTGACAATAAATAGGGTAATTAATCATGTCCCTTGATCTGTAATTAAATAGGGAATTTTCTTACCTTCAGAGCAATTTAAATGTGGTCCTTTATATTTTATGAAATGAGTTCATATATATCAGAAAAACACTGACAAACTTGGCTGAAAAGTGTTTGTTTTTTATCTGAATAAGGTGAGGATATAAAAGAATATAATAAAGGAGTCATATGATCCTTTTTGTGTCATTTTATCAAAAAATACAATGCTGTAATGTTGTGGAGATGCTGTGTATTTTGATGCAAATGCACATAGTTTAGTCTTCTGAAAAATAAAAGTCAATCAGTGCTGGGGCAGTTCTCACTATCCATGGATAATCTGGTTCTTCAGAATAAATATGATTATTTATTGTGTCTGCTACTCACTTATCAAATGCAGAGTTTTCTATTGTGCCCCATAGCCCAGTTTTAGATAACCTCAGTTGTAGAGAATGTGCTAGCTAATTTTTGTGCTAAATCAGTTTAAATTCAGATATCCTGAAAATGAAAACAAAACATTTTGATCATCCGCTGGTGCATGGCTGACCTTCTCTGTATAAATGAAAATGATGTGAGCCAAACTAAAAGTTCTAATAATTACTTTCCAAAGACGGTTTCTTCAAGAGTTTGGACAGAACCTCGTGATTACTGTGCAGTGGCCATGTCTGGGAATTTTTAAAAGATTTTTTTCTGCAGTATGTTGAAATAGTCCAGCTTTTTTAACAATCTATTTTGTAAACACCATCCATGAAAAGATTAATGTATTTATCCATAAACCCTAACCCTTGCCTGGAGGGGTGAGATATCAAAGTCTATCTGCTAACCAATGGGGTTCCCCAGAGATCAGACCTTGGTCCACTACTGTTCTCTATTTACACTACATCACTAAAAAAACATCATTCAGAACCCTGTCTTTGTTTACCATTGTTATGCAGATGACACAAATTATTTTTTCCCTGATTCAACAGCGGTGATATTTTAGACACAGACACAGATCTCATAATGGATCAAAGATCATCATCTACAGCTCAACTTTGCAAACTTTTCTACACAACTTATCCAGGCCATTGTCATTTCCTAGGCTTTCTTATTGCAACACTCTGTTAGCTGGACATTCATCGTGTACATGATGATGGTCTTCAAACAATTAGAAAACACGTCACACTTCTCTTCATCTCTCTGCCCCGGCTACCGGTTGCAGTTCGCATCAAGTTCAAAGCTTTGATGTTTTCTTACAAAACAGCCACAGGCTCTGCACACTACAACCGCCACATGCTCTTACAAGTCTACCTCTCTACAAACCATTCTCATTCACTGTTCCTAACTGGTGGAATTATCTTCCTAACCTTCCTAATCTATTCCTTGAGCAAAAAAGTAAATAAAAATCCTTCCATAACCTTTATTTTTTTCTAACAATGAGCTCAGTGGTGTAGCACAAACTGCGTAGCCCCCCTGCAAAAGAAAAACTGCACATACGAGTGCCATGTCACATAGCCTACTATAGATTATTGTGCATTAAAATGATTGACAGCTATAATAATGCTTTTTTATGTATACAAATGTTAAAAATGTTGTTGTTTTTTACATTTAAATTACCCATACAAAGCTTGTGAACGATTTCAAAAAGCATTTCACCATTAAAACTGTTCATGCTTTTCTGTTTAACTCTTTAAGCTTTTTTGTGCACAAATTTCACAACGTCTGAAATGCCTATCTATGCAATTGCTTAATGTGGTCAAACGACTTGATTAAATGAATCAAAGTAAAACTGAAACATGCCAGCACTTTGAGGCGCAGTCTGTCACACATTTCTTTTTTTAAAGTGAAACATATTTTGATGTAAGGTTATTTAATGGATTATAGTATTTTTATTGGTCATTAAATCAAATTTAACAATCTATTTCTTCGGTTAATGATTGGTTAATGAATGTCAGCTGTCATTCAAGAAAATTACTAAAATGAACAAGCTCAACTTTGCCATGCATGCCTGTCTGCAATGCCACTGAATGGGCTTGAACTAATATGGTAACACCAACAATGTTATTTGCTGTTTTCATAATTGCTTTTAATGTCTTGGAAGCCGAAATCAACAACTATGGTAATGGTCATTACATTTCTGACTCACTGTTGTTTTCAGCCAATCACAACATGCTGGGCCAGCTGGCCAATCTGATCTTTTCAGAATCAGGGGCTTTGTAGAAACAAAGAGTAGAGAGTGTTTCAGACTGACTGAAAATAGAGGTGCAACTATAATGTACAGTATGTAAAAAAAAAATTTGTTTTTACTATACTATTAACTATTTTATGACATCACATAAGCAAAATAACTAAAAAGGTTTAAAACAGCATCATATGATCACTGTAACTTCTAAAGTATTTTCAATGTGTCAATTGTCTCCTATAGTAATGTAATGTATTCAGGTTATCTTCATGCATGGGACTCAGCAAACACTGATTAATGTGATTAATTGGGTTTAATTTAATTAATTAGCACATCATGTGAGTAATATGAGTATAATTGTTAATTAATTGACAGCGCTGGTAATTCCTGCTGTGTCTGTGTGTGTACTCCTCTCACCTGTAGGTGCGGTGCAGCTCCATCACCCGCTCCTCCAGCTCGCGGGTCTGATTGGGGGCGAAGCGGAACTCGTTGATGTAGTCTGGCCCATGTTCCTCGGGGTCATAGTCTCCCAGCTCAGCCTGAATGGCGTACGAGCCCAGCAGAGCATGAGTGACGAACGAGCAGGGCAAACGACCTGACAGAATGTCCTCCCTCAGCTGCAGACACAGGTAGTACCTGTCCATGCAAACACATATGCAACAAATTAATCACAACACAGCTAAAAAAAAAAAAAAGTAACAATTTCAACTATCAAAGGTATTGTCGAATTATATTCGATATTATTTTTTATTATAATAATGAGTTATTATTATTAAATTATTATTAAATTATAATAAGGTTAATGGAATTTGCTTTCATGAAACACAACCAGGTTAAACTAAGGTAATAATTTACCTGGATCAATCTGGGGTATAGTTTGAGGACTGATCTTTAAATTACCTCATGCATATACAGAACACAGAACATATATCAGGCTGCAGACATATATAACTAAAAATAAAAACTGTTATGTGCATAATGTGGCTGTGCACTGATATGACTTAAAGGGACAGTTCAACCAAAACATTTACTCACCATCAAGAGATTATAGACCTTTATGAGTTCCTTTTTTCTGTCAAACACCAAAGAAGATATTTTGAAGAATGATGGAAACCGTAGTAGGAACAATGATATTATGGAAGTCAATGGCTACCAGTTTCCATCATTCTTCAAAATATCTTCTTTTGAGAAGAGAAAGGCAACTCAGTAACAAACAAATGAAGAGAGCATAAATGATGATAGTATTTTAATGTTGAACTGTCCCTTTAATCTAATGTAATTTAGCATTTAATGTATAACTTACATTATGAATTATTATTAATTAATTATTATTAATGCATTAGTTTAGTCTAATATGTGATATGCATAAATATGTTACCTTGTCAATAAAATATGAATGTTTTATATGAATATTTATTAATATTAATATTTTGAACATTTTAAATTCCATTTAGGGCAATTTTATTATATTTTAATAATAATCCATTCATAGGTCATTTGTCTTGTATTATGTGGGACAGGAATCATCCTCATCATCATCCTCCTTAACATCATCTATACATATAGTATGAGCTAATATGCAGTATTATATTTTGTATATAACAGAAAAGTGATCATGAAGTGTGTTCATAAATGATTAAACATGGAAATAAAATATTGATACACTTTTTTAACATTCCACTACAGACAACCTATAAATTATTCTACAACATGACTTTTTGTTGCATTTTTAGGTTGTAGATATATTTTATACACCATTATTGTTAGTAGTAGTAGAGCAGCAATAGTAAAATTGATTGTCCTATGCAGTCACATGAATAATAATAAAAAAATTTGAATTTAATTCAACTAATGTGCAGTTTGCAACTATAAGCTGCAGGCGTAGAACAGCAACACTGGCTCAACCAATTGCATAAAATGTGGGAGGTACTATCTGTTTTGCTGACCAATGGCAGACAGTGGGCGTATTCAGCAGACCTATTTAAAGAGCCTCTTTATTTTTGCACTTACATCTGGCGATGCTAGTGCCACAGAAATTACACATTTCATCTTTAACAAGTTTGAACAGTGCACTCACCGTGTGATGTCTTCAATCAGCTGAGATGGATCAGGAGGATAGAACTTGACAGCAAAGGAGAAATGCCAAGGACCCACTAAAAACAATCAAACACAACCTCGCATTCAACAGATTCAGGCAGCCAAGGTTACAAAGTCAAAGTCCTGTAGGTTGGTATTTTCCGACACTTACCACGGATTTGTTTCTTGATTTCTTTTGAAGGATCGAGCCAATTCTGAAAGCGAGAACAAGAAATTCTCTATCAAGCAGGGCACAGTGATAAGCAAATGCCGCAGTTTCAGCACCATCTCCTCCAAGGCAGGAGCAATCACCTCATACATATTCTATAAAATGGTCAGTGCATTAATATTCCACAGCCACAGGAGCACTAAAAGAGTAGATAAATGTCATCTCCGGCACACCGCACTCCAGTAAGGTCATCCAAAGCCTGGTGACACACAAAAACGTTTAATGCCAGCTCACCTCGGTCCAGAGGACATGAAAAGAACGGCCTTCTTCACATCTCTCAGCACCAGCATTCATAAATGACCACTGATACATGGAAAATGCAAAAGCCGGAGTGAAATTGTTTCAGAAATTACCCTCCTCTTCTGCGCTTACAAGTTATTTCAACCCAAAGAAATTTCCACTGAAAGCCTGGTTATTTTTTTACACCTATCCGGCCTGCAAATGTCTTCATGCCGTAGCATAAATCTTCTTCATTACATTTGAAAAATGTCCCATTTTTGTTCCTGGATCTGTCTGTAGAAGTGTCTCCGAAAAAAACTCACACTCTCCACAGGCCTCGCTTCCCATGCTTGATACATGTGGTTTTTCCAACGGAAATCGTTCACCTTTCTAACTGCAGTTTGATCAGATTTGTTGGCCCGGGAACAATCCCACTGATCACAGCAGCAGGCGCGAGAGCCTCAGCTGGGAAAAAGAGCTAAGTGGAACTAGACTACGATGGCTGTGGTGGTGCAGGCAGGGTCCTTGCGGCTAAACTAGGACTGGGTAGCTCCTCGGAGCATTTCCATCAATCAAATCTTTCCTCGAACAGTCCCAGTAACAACGGCTCTGAGAGTTCCTTAATAACCACATTATCTCAAGCCATTTATGTGCGCGGCAAAGCCAGTAATGCTGTATTTTTATAACAAGAGGTCGTAGTAGTGGGAATAGATGGGAAACATAAGGAGGCTCTTGTTAAAACGAGATCATGCATATTGGCCAACATCCCCTGTTGCCTAGCTACACATGAGGGAACTGTAAGATTGCTTTGGATGTTTAAATGTGACTAAATCAGGCTAATAAAATTAGCAGTCAATAAGTTCATCTACAGCAGCTATTAGGGATGCACCAATATAGAAATTGTGGGTGATACCGGTAACTCTTTATATAGAGATATATATAGGCAAATAAATATAATTAATTTTTGATTCTAAGCTTGTTACAAAACCAAATAACCTGCTTGCCAGCACTTCCACTTTTGGGATTCACACCTGTAATTCATATACCTAACTTAAAATGGTAATAGTTTTTGACCACATCGAACACAATTTAGGTATCATTTGAAAGAAGACAATTTGGCCTTTACTGTGCTTCACCCACTGTGTATAATGCTCTAAAAGATAAAAAGTTGCAGATATGAAATTATGTATAATGTAATGTGAAAGAAAAAATAATAATACAGTGGACAGTTGGTTTAATTATTTAATCTAAGATTAAGCCTATATTAAATTGAGACCAACCTGTATTTCAAAGCATTGATGAATTGCTAAAGTCTGAAGTCCACCTTTTCTTGTGAGAATCAGCCACATTGCTGAAATTTATTCTTCCGTCCACCATACACTCCTCTAAGAAGTGTGTCTGCTGTGTTAAAATGTCAAAATAGCCAGCAGTATGCATTTGATGTGGTTCCATCAGCCTTTATTTACGTTTTCCATCTGGTCTCCTGTGAACACTTGCATTCAGATTTCATCAAGACCCTTACCTTCTATTTTGTCACCCTATACAGTACATCATTTTCTAGTACTACTGAATCATGAGTGTCCAAACCTTTTCTTGTAGCTCCGCTGACCTGCAGTGTTTAGTGTTTCCAACCCTAATCAAACACATGACTTCAGGACTGGCTCACTTGAAATTTCTAGACGTGTTAAGTGTGTTGGAACTGGTTTGAAATAAACTCTACAGGACAGTGACCATCCAAGAAGAAGATTGGTCATTCCTGTACAGTAAAACATTATAGCACCATTTTTATTTGAATGTAGTCCTTTTCTTTCATTTCAATTGATACAGCAAGTTTTGGATTTTAAACTTAGGCTTACAGTATATGTCTTGACAGTTGTGACTTGAAACAAAGCTTATTTTCAAGTTAAGCCTACTCATGTTGAATCATCTGATTCACCTATCCACCCTCTCCTCAATTGGAATTACTGGAACCTACTTTGCTACTCTGAGTCTTATCTTACCAGAAAATCTTAGGCCTATAGGAGAAAGACATCTAAAGCACATTAGCTGGACACAGGGGTTCCTCGTGGATTGGCTCTTGGACCCCTTCTCTTCTCAATTTCCACCACTTCACTGGGACTCATCATTCAAGAACATTGTTATGCTGATGACACACAATTCTATCTCTCATTTCAATCAGATGATCCAACAGTAGCTGCAAGGGTCTCACATTGCCTGAAGGACATCTCAATAGGAAGAACGATTATCACCAGCAGCTCAGTCTGGCAAAAACAGATCCAGTTGGGGTCATCTACAGTTATGCCTTCTAATTGAATCAGGAACCATGGGGTGATGTTTGATCTCCAGTTGTCCTTCAAAGATCACATAGGAAACACAGAAGGTTTGCTCTTCACAATATTAGAAGGATCAGACCCTCCTCATAGAGCAGGGTGCATTACCTCTTTCAAGCAATGTTCTCCTGGCTTGACTTTCATTGTGCTCTGTGAAACCTCTACAGAGGATCCAAAATGCTGCAGCTTGTTTGGTTTTCACCAAGCCCAAGTCAGCACACATCATACCTATTGCCCACCACTGGCTACCATTTGCAGCTTACTGTATATCAAGTTGAAAATTTTGACACTTGCGTACAGAAAGAACACTGTTCTGTACCATCCTATCTTCACTTACTTCTACAAGTCTACACCCCCTCCAAAAGCCTTCAGTTGGTAAGTGAGTGCCACCTTCTGGTACCATCACAGAGAGGCCCAACATTGCTTTCCAGAAGCTTTTCATTCCCTGTTCTTCACTGGTGGAATGATCTCCACAATACCATATGTGACCATGGAACCAGTCATAAGTCATAAGATTCATACATCATCAGAAAGCTGAATATAGCTGAAATAAACTTTCATCAATGTATGGTTGGTTAGGACAACAATTGGATAAGATACAACTATTTGAAAATCTGGAGTCTGGGTGTTAAACAAAATATAAATATTCATAAAATCACATTTAAATTAGTCCAAAATGAGTTCTTAGCAATGCATATTAAAGCAAAAAAAATTATACATTTTTATATATTTATGGGAGGACATTTCTTCATGAAACATAATCTTTGCTTAATAATCTAATACTTTTTGGCATAAAATAAAATCTATAATGCTGACCCATGCTGTGTATTTTTCACTATTCCCAAAAAATACACCAGTATGACATAAGACCAGGGTCACATGGACTGCCAAATTACTGACAACATTCAAAAGGCACCTAAAAAGTTACCTTTTCCGTGAGGACTCGACTTAAAAGTGAAAAATAATAATAATAATTGTTTCCTAATCCCTCCATACTCTTGTATTTTTCTAACAAAATCAGAAAATGTGTATGAGTAGCACTTGTTGTAGCTCTCTACAATAAATCACCTGATGCCTTCCACATCTGTAAGTTGCTTTGAATAAAAGCGTCTGCTAATTGTACCCTAAATGTAAATGTAAATTTCTGTTAACTCACGTTTTTAAGGCAGTAGATGAACTTTCATTTCAAGTTTAATCAAGGAAATCGTTTTACAGTTTGCCAGAAGTGAACTGATGCCATTGTTTGGAGGTGTGTTGAGTGGCATCAGTTCAGTTTCCATGCGTTATGCAAAAAAAAGTAAGCGAGGGATGGATTACAGGTAAAAAAGTTTCAAATACTGTTTAATTTATTTAAAAGACCAATTGTTTCACTTAATTCAAATGACTTCTGTTGTTTTCTATCAATCACCAAGGACCACGGTTTAAGCTAAATGACTTATTTAAATTTTTGTTTGTTTGTTTGTGTTTTTTGTCTACATCTTTGATGGCTTGAAGTTGAGTAAATTACCAGTGTATTGTCATAGTTGGGTGGACTATTCACTAAAAGCATTTCTATAATTATGTAAGAGAAAGAGTGCAATTGAACAATGTAAGAGATAAACTCTGACCTTTTGGCACTCTGTGTCACTGAAGCTCAGGCCAAAGTAGTCCTTCTCCAACAGGTTGAGATGTTCACACACCATATCCAGTAACACTTGTCCTTTACAGAGCTTCTGTTTAGATTGATGAGCAGAGAAAGAGCACAAGAGAAAAGAGATTGATTAAGTGTTTGTCATTGTAGAAAATGCCCCTACCAATTTTAATCAAAGTCAGGAGAATCACTATATATGTACTGGGGCACAGTATCTTTTTTCTGTGAGTAAATAATAATACCTGGGTTTTCATCAGGTCATGGTGATTTTGGAGATTTTAAGATTTAGTCAACATCATATTTGATGGCCAGGATCATATTAAGTAAAAAGTTCCTGGTTTGAAATGTTTGCATTATGAATAATTTAGTTTTTTTTAAGTATCAAAAGATTCATGACTTTTGGAAATATGTAACATACTGTAAGTCACTGATGTCCCCAGAATGTGTCAGCTCAAAATACCCCACAGATCCACTTATTAGTGCATTTCCAAAGTCCAAGTTTACAGTCTTTGAGTGTGAGCAAAAAAACACTGTTTTTGCATGTGAATATTTAAATGCAAATGAGCTGCTGCTCCCCGCCCCCATGAAGAGGGCGGTGCCTTTATTGCTCATGCTCATGCAGAGTCAGGGATCAGCAAAACTGTACCGTATAACATTTATAAATCATCACATATATAACACATTTATACAGTTATAAATCATGAAGGTGGTGAGCATTTTCTGGATAAAAATAACAACAGTATTTGGAAACGTTCAGAACATGAAGTGCGATACTTGTTGTAAGTGCAGTAATGTTGTTTTTATATTGGATATTTGTTAGACGTTCACTAGATGTGCAAAATAGAAGCAGTTCATTCTATGTCTTGTTCAGATAAAGCATAAGATGAGACGAACAGTGCATCTCAGTAGCATCTCAAAAGTGCAAAATGATTCCATTACAGTTATAATGCATAAATTGGAAATGTTTCATTTTAAATATGTAGTGATTATTTCGGACATTTTAGGCAATTTATTATTGAAATATGATTTATATTCATGTTATTACTACAAAAAAAATAAAGAAAACTGTCATGAATTAAATTATTTACTCTATCTTTGTGGTGATTTCCCACATATCGTAACTTATTTTGAGATAACCATTTCAAGTTTTACATCTTTGGTGTGTAAAAAAACATTAATATAATTACAATATAATAATAATACCATAATTACAAAGCATGAACTGACAATATTTTCTGATGACTAGCTATTTAATCAAGAAAATAACAAGTGTAAAAAAACAACAAGTGTAACCAATTACCTATATAAAAACTTCTTTATTGCACTTGATAGTCACTTGTTTTGGATATGAAGTTAGAAAATCGAACCGACACACACACACACACACTTTAGGAAGGCCAAATAAAGTGCTTTTGTTATCATAGAAAAACAGAGCATCTCCACGACATGGCAGCTTCAACACTAACACCTAATTTAGGCTGCATTATGCAAATATTTCCACATTGTGACTTGGATACATGAGAGAGAATTTGATTGAACTGTTTACAGCAGAACTTTTGGTTTAGAAAGAACAAAAATCATTTTGTGGACAACTTTGTGTAAATTTGCAGATTTTGTAGACATACGAACACCAATATAACACACTAAGGAAAAAACACGAAAACCCTTTGTATGACCTCTTTAAGCTAATATGTAGAAAGTAAATGATCCGTTTAGTTTCAGTCCATTTGCTGCATCAGTAATGAGGTGAATGTAGAACGTAAATCAAGTCAGGATCAATTTAGTTTTTACAATGCTTTTATGGATATGCATTGTTTCACAGCATCTTTAGAGAAAGTGATGTTTAGAATCTTATCCATTCAAATCATATAGTACATGTGTCTTCTTGATTTTTAAGAAAAAGTCACTTCCTTTTCAACGACATCTCTTCTCTGAGGATGTATTTACTTCTCTACCTGTCACTCACATGAGATTCACCAATCGCAAATTCCTGATTAACAAAATCAAGTCCCGATTTACTTTTTCATTCTTGTTCGAAAAGTGATTTTCTTGAATTCTATAGAATTGGTGCAAAGAGTAGGGGAGAGCGGGGACGAGAGTAACATTTTTCATAAAAACCTCATTTTAAAAGATAATGTTTTTAGCAGAAATATATTTTTGCTGTCGCTATTAACTCACAACAGTGGTCTATCAAAATCAGGTGTTATTGTGTTTCAATGTAGTACACCTTCAATATAACTTCACTTTAAACAAAAGTTGCACATTGGTACTTTTGACCCCATCAGCAGGGACGAAAGTAACACACGGGTGGGTCAAAAGTAACACAACAATATTTAATATAATATTTAATATAATCTTGTTTATTTTAAATATATTTGACTATGACCTTGTTAATGTTCCCTGCAAACATATTTTGTCCTTTATTTTTGCAAAAAATATTAAGCGGCATTTTCATTTTAAATTTCAGTTTCATCAAATGTTTCAAAAGCAATACACCAATGCAAAATGTCAACATTTTCTACAATTTTTAAATATTTTTAAAATTATTATTGGCAATATGCATAAATATTTTAAAACATCTGAATCCAAACACTGGAAACTCTAATGTGGAAGTGAAAAATAAGGTATGTCCATTATCAGTGGGACATAAATAGCAGTGTTACTTTCGTCCTCACAGGAACTCTTGCCATTTAAACCTGATTTACTTTTAAACTGAAAAACTCAGACATTTCAAACTTAAGGATGTGTTATTGCACTAAATAACCTGTAGATTGATCATTACTGTAACACATGAAAAGAGAAACACAACTTGTAATAAGGAATAAAGAACCGCTACAATAATTAAATTTTTTGCACTTCAAAACTGAAATTTGGAGCTAACCGTGTGACACGGTCCCGAAATCAACTGATATTTGTCAGCCCCATCAAGAGTTGCATGCTGAATGTGCTGTTATAGCCTGGAAAGCAAATGCTGTCAGGGCTCCAAGAAAATCACTTTGTTACTTTCGTCCCCACTCTCCCCTACTCTCCCACATTCAAAATACATATTTAAAAAGCAGTATTTCAGTATTCAAAGCTTAGATGTTTACTAATATCCTTCTACTATATATTGAAATCCACAGCATTATTTTAAATATTAGAAAGTTTAATATATATAGGTATCATTATATATTGGGTACTATCAATTGGAAGGTGATTCTCCCAAACACTAACTCCTAAATTTCAACTTATAAAAAATTATATTGAAATAATTTAGCTTTTTTTTTCCATTGTTGTTTTTAAAAATATCTTTTTGGTCATTTTTAAAAAGTAAAGTAAAAAAAAAGCTATATGTTAGATTACATTTTACATTTTACATATTGCATATTACATATTACATTTTTTCTTTTTAAATGTGTCCTAAGTTTTCATCTCACTATTCACCTTATTCTTCGCATACGAGCGCAGCCATTTGAGTCTTTTTGGCTCTTCCGGTCTCATTCACTTCCATTCATTTTTAGACATTAAAAACAGCTTGTTATGCTGCTTGATGTTGCAAACTGACATTTTCTTATTATATTATTCTGCTTTGTCTGTATAGTCATGCAAACACATGTTTGTAGAGCAAGTAGTTTGACCGTTTTCTGCGGTTTATTATTCCTAGTCAATTCTCCCATTGTTTAGAACTTCCGATTCAGTTCCCAATTGCAAAAAATGAGCACATTTCCGCATTGAAGAATAAGGTCAATACCAAAACTGTGTATTTCTTAGTTGATTGGCTGACATTTTTGATCAGGAATTAATCTTATGTTCATCTTTCTCATATGGCAAGTATTGGTCGAGTCATATTAGAGGTAAAGGTGTTCAAAATCAAAAAATCTGTGTGTAACTTTAAAGAACATAACTACCAAACATATTATTTCTGTTAAAAACACTTTTTTTTTTCAAGATGTTTACAACCCTGAATATGAACCAATTCTGTAGAATAGCCTACTGTATATACATCACAGTATTCAAGAAAATAATACAGCAGCTTCCATTCTATTCCAACCCTTGTGTAAATGTTACATTTCTTAAGTCAAGGCTGAGCATCTGTGCATCTTTCCAACCACACCCAGCCATTCTGCACAAAAGAGTGGCATATGCAACACGCTTGAGACACTGGCTCTGGCTTTGCCTTTCTACAGAAATACTGAGCACTCGCCGCCCAGGGAGCCTGTTACCCGCCGCGACAGGGATACAGCGCAGCTGTTTCCATGGCAACAGGAGTGATGAGGCTGTGTGTGTGTGCGTGTGCGTGTGTGTGTGCGTCGCCTCCCTGGCCTCTCATGGCTAAACACAGGGTTTTTTTTAAGAGGGAGAGAGAAAAAGAGAGTGGGTGTGCTACCATAAAAAGCCTTCTTAAGTTAGTCAGGGAGCCCCTCAATTACACCACAACATTATTTTTGGTATGTAAAGGCAATTCAATTGAATTTTTTGGCTCAACATATGCACTTTAACGACTGGGTGAAGAAATGTATCTCTGATGGATCTCTGGGTGAAGAAATGTATTCGGAGTTCTGGGTTACATTGGTACTTGTTGCCATTGAGATTTTAGGTGGTTTTGTACTCCATCAGCAAGGCTTATATAAAGAGAAGCTGCTCCAGAGTTTTCAGAGACAAAAGATTTCATGAGTGATTGAAAGGATTAATGAAATATTCATTAACATTGCTTTGGATATATTAGGCCCTTGAGATCTTTCTGTTTCTTTTGATCAACTAAAGAAAAAAATCCATTGTTCTGGCAGAGCTATTAGATGTTCAGTTCAGCCATACTCATACACCATATGAATTTCTTTCACCTCTTGAACAGAAAAGGAGATGTTTATCTGTCGTCTGCTTTTATTTCCTTAAAATGAGTGTGGATCTCCACAATGGTGAAAAATCCATCATGTGGGGCACACAGACAGACCTGTGAGACCAGAGAGATCTGATCTGTGAAATTTGGAAAGACACTACAATTCCAAAATGGCAAAAAATATTAGTAAATAAACTTACAGTCACAACTGATGCTGCTTTATATTAAAATACTAGAGATGGTTCAACCCAACAAAGAAAAAAAAAAAAGAAGTAAATTACTCACTAACATTGACTTTCAATGTATGGACAAAAAAATGTTCCAAGGAAGAAATAAAGTGAAACATGTTTGATAATATGATATGGGAATAAGTAAATGATTATAGAAATGTTTATCTATTTAGCCTCAAAAATAGCATGTAGCATTCAAATACTTCTTGTTTAAGTAAAATTGTTTCAGTTTTTTTATGTAATAATTAGTGCTGTACAAAAATGTATCACAATGAATCCAAAATAAAAGTTTGTTTTGACATAATTTAAGTGTGTGTACTGTGTAAATGTATTGTGTTTACAGTATATAAATACACACATGCATGCATATATTTCAGAAAATATATTATTTATATTTAGATATAAAATATATATGTATATGATACAAATCATATTCATTCATTCATTCATTCATTTTCCTTCAGCCCTTTATTCATCAGGGGTCGCCACAGCGGAATGAACCGCCATACAAATTCTATATAAATTTAAATATCTATGTAACAAAATTGTTTGTCTAGTTTTGTTTCTATGTATGTTCATTCATTCATTCATTTTCTTTTCGGCTTAGCCCCCTTATTAATCTGGGGTTGCCACAGCGGAATGAACCGCCAACTTATCCAGCATTTGTTTTACGCAGCGGATGCCCTTCCAGCTGCAACCCTTCACTGGGAAACATCCATACACACTTATTCACACACACTCACTACGGACAATTTAGCCTATAGCACATGTCTTTGGACTGTGGGGGAAACCGGAGCACCCAGAGGAAACCCACGCAAACACGGGGAGAACATGCAAACTCCACACAGAAATGCCAACTGACCCAGCCAGGGCTCGAACCAGTGACCTTCTTGCTGCGAGGCAATTGTGCTACCCACTGCGCCACCGTACTGCCCTTTCTATGTATGTGTGTATCATATTTATTTTGTGATACACACATACATGGAAACAAAACAATATATACTGTTATTCGCATATTCATTCATTTATTTTCTTTTCGGCTTAGTCCCTTTATTAACCTGGGGTCGCCACAGCGGAATGAACCGCCAACTTATCCAGCATTTGTTTTACGCAGCGGATGCCCTTCCATGCTGCAATCCTTCACTGGCAAACATCCATACACACTTATTCACACACACTCACTACGGACAATTTAGCCTATAGCACATGTCTTTGGACTGTGGGGGAAACCGGAGCACCCGGAGGAAACCCACTCGAACACGGGGAGAACATGCAAACTCCACACAGAAATGCCAACTGACCCAGCCGGGGCTCGAATCAGTGACCTTCTTGCTGTGAGGCAATTGTGCTACCCACTGCGCCACTGTACTGCCCTTTCTATGTATGTGTGTATCATATTTATTTTGTGATACACACATACATGGAAACAAAACAATATATACTGTTATTCGCATATATTATATCAAAATAAACTTTTATTTTGGATGCGATTAATCAGGATTAATCTTTTACCAGCACTAGTAATAATTCATTATGAATTACAAATTGCAAATGAAAAAGATTTTGAATTGCATCAGTACAATTATGTAAAATAACGTTTAGGCGTGAGATGATGATATTTGGGTTTAGATGGTTTATAAGCTTATAAATTGGGACTTGTGGAGCTGCGCATCGATGGATTTGCTCTTCAGTGTTTGGACTTTCAGCAGTGAAAATTAAACCACACTGAACTGAACTAAACTGAACTTTAACTCTGAAAACTGGACTGACACAGTTTCAATTACAATTTACTAGAACTTCTATGTTAAGCTGCTTTGACACAATCTACATTGTAAAAGCGCTATAGAAATAAAGATGAATTGAATTGAATTATAAATGTATCCATCTGAATCAGTGAGAATTTTTTTACCACATTTCATTATTATAGTTAGGTAACCCCAAAAAAAAACATTAAAGATCATTTTTGTTACTTAAAATAAACTTTAATTTAAAAAAATTTACATATAAAAAAAATATATTGGGTTTAAAAGCTGTAATAATAAGCAACATTTATGATTAACACTTCATTTGGTTTGTACTAAACTTAAAATGACAAATTTAAACGGAGAATGCAAAAAAGTAATTTAAAATATCCCAATAAAACTCAATGGTACTAGACGGTAGCATACTGATACAATATTGTGACACAATTGCAATTCGCATTGGCATATGCAGTGCATGACCACTCACAAGTGCACCAAGCATGCCTGTAAACACACATGTGAGTGTCAAAAGCAGCCAGCTGTCATATTGGCTGCTTTATATTTGTTCTCTTAGAGTGTGAATCACTATCCATTTTTTTTTTTCTCCTTTCGCGTTCGCTGCACTAAACAAAGTCAAACCGGCCCAGTATACCTTCCTCTGAAAGGCAGTAGCATTATTTACTCCATGGGACCACTAACATGTCACCATTATAGATTTTTCCATCCTCCTCTCCTTCAGCGAAGCGTAAAAGACTGCAAGTATAGGCGGCCTTTGACCTTTAGATTGGAAGTCTGCCTCTCTCGGTAGGAGTTGCAGCATCGGTAAAAAACCAAGTATAAGAGCCCAGAGAAGAGCCATGTGTGAATGCACCCAGGAAATCCGTCATTCAGCGAAGCCCTGGGGCATGCAGACAGGCACTGGCACTGATCTCAGAGCAGTATGTGGCCCTCCCTGGAGAGAAACTAGTGCGGGAGGGCTTTTCACCTATCAATGAACCCCCACCCCCTTCAGCCCACACCTGTATTCATATCTCATGTGTGGTAAATCCCTAGGGGAGAACGCCAAACTGCAGTGAAATTCCCTTGACGGCAGTGAAATGTGAAATCCAGTGATCACATAAACATCTTTGGGATTTCTGGTTCTAGACATTCGGAGCTACAATAATCAAGAATGTGTCAATGTTAGAATTGTTGATGCAATTAAATTAAGTTCTAATAGCATTGAAATATTCAAATGTAAAAAAAAAATGCCTGATGTTGATGTTTTAATGAATTATCTTGGTAATTGAGAGTTTATCATGTTAAGTGTTTATAATGGAGTAGGTTAGGCTTATCACGGTTATTGCTTGGAAACAAAGTTGCGGTTTAAAGAGTTGGATTCACTATATTTAAAAAAAGATTTTAAATGATTTGGAATTTGAAACATTGGCCTGTAGATGTTCTGACTAGTTTTAATTGTATGTGTGTTTTGATGGATGAATCATGTTATCTGTTATTTTATGTTAAACCCATGTGAACTGTATAGACCATTTCAATGTGGTCATGTCATTGGCCCTTGAACATTTCCTGCTTGTTCTCATACTATATCATAACTGTGACAAGAGGCAATTCAATCATATTTTCACGTTAAAACAGCTATCATGACATTATTTATCAATATGTGGACCTTTTTGGATTCTCGGAAGCTATGGAAATTAAAAATGTTAAACAGGAAATACATTAGGACCATTGTTATTGTTTACATCCCTCAAAATGGTCTATACTGCTTAATCTTGGCCTGGATGCTCTTGTAAAAGAGATTTTGAATCTCAATGTGCTTTTTTCCTGGTCAAATAAAGGCTATATAATGGTGACAAATTTTCTCGTTGTGATTAATTGCGATTAAAAGTTTTTAATCGCGATATATACAGTATTATCATGGCATTGATTTATGATGCAAAAAAGTTACTTTAAGAGGTATAACAACAAAGATATTGAGTGTATTGAGTCTTTATTGTATAAATATGTTCAGAGTAAAGAAATGTTTTATCCGAATTAAGTTGCAAAAGGATCATAAAGTACCATAGGTGACAGTTTACAGTAAAGTCTCATTAATAAATGTTAATGGATTAAAATCAACAGTGAGAAAAAAACAGATTTATTATAATTACTGTTAATATTAGAAAGTTTAATTGATATTAACTCTATTTAAAAACTACATTAATGACTTAGATTATGATTTTAACGCTTTATTAGGCATTACCTAAGAAATTAACATAAGCTTAGATTAATAAATGCTTTTGTAGCTTCCATCGTGAGTTTAGCTAAATTAATGTTAACTAATTAAGCATTATTGCACATTGTTAATATACAATAGCCCTATAAATAGAAACAGAATGTTTCAATCAATAGTAATATGTGAAAATGTCTATTAACTATTAAGCTAACCAATTAAATCTACAAGCATTTGGTTCTGTTATGAACACACTGTTAACAATTTCCTGTAGGATCAACAGTAGTAGTTTGCCAGTAACTTACTGTAAATCAATTACAGCAAAAATACTGTATTTACATTTACAGCACCATTTATCTACTTTATATGTACAGTATGGTATATCTTTATTGTAAAATATACAGTAATTTTCACAATGCAACTTTAAAATACTGTAACATACTGCATAACTGTCCTACAGTAAAACTCAGTTCATATTACAGTTAAATACTATGTAATTTACAAAAATCGTTAAAGTCCCCAAGAAATTAAAACTAACCATATGATTTTGTAAGCTCACATTGTTTTGTGGTGAACAATTCATCTGTGCATGTCATTAAGAAAAAAAAATGTTTGCCCTTCTAATCTTTAATTGAAATCTGAAAATGCACTTCCTGTTTGTTTTCAGTTAAATTATCAGATTACATGATTTTGAGGTAATGGGCGTGGCTAATATACTTTATATATACTATAAGGTCCAACTGTCAGTTTTGACAACAAACAGAAATGGTGAGCAGGAGGAGTCTGTTAAGTTATAATAACTCTTCTAAAACCCATTTCCCGATCTTTCTGAATGAAATGCCTACTTTACCACATCCATTCAGCCCGCGGTAGAAAAAACAAGCCACGCCCACTGTTTGCTCATTTAAAATTCCGTTACTCTAGGAACTGCGTCACAATATGGAAAAAAATAACGATCACAGCTTTGTGTTCATGGGGACTTTAACAGTGCACCACTGCAATGTGAATATTCAAAAAAATCACTCAAAATTTAAAATAATAAACAATTATTCAGTGTATTTTGAAGTGCCAACAATATCAATGTTGTGCATGTTCATTATCACAATATATTGTTTTACATATATTATTGAATATCGGTGTATGTCTATAAAACTCCTTAATCTCTTTTTTCTTCTCTGTTTGAGATCAAATCCTTTCTAAGCCAGTAAAGAAGGGTTTTCAGTCCAATGACCCTTTAAGTCAATGCATTTAAAACATCAGTATGAAATAGCGCTTATGTAAAGAAAAGCAGGCCAATCACGTCAAAGATGACAGGGAGAACAGTGTGTGTTGGGCTTTAAACTGTGAGCTCTGTCATATTTTTTTTTTCTGAAGAGTGTGAGCCCTCACAAATTGCCTGTGTGAAATGCAGTCTGAACATAATGTCAAAACATCCCCCCCGCTGCATGGCCAGATGATAAGCAAACTAGGTTTCATATCTGAATAAAACAAGCCAGCATCTTGCTAATTGTATTTATTCACAGAAACATATTCACATTTACACTCACATTTAATGTTTTTTTTATATCATGTGTATGCTGCTGTGTTTAGTAGATTCTGAAAGGATCTGTGTACTTTACTAGGAATATTAGGAATATTAGTCCAGGTCAGTGTGTGTGATTGAGGCTTTTTGGGAGGCATTTCCAATGTGGTCATGTAATTGCACTTAAAATGTTAATTTGTCTATTGATTCTAATTGTCAGTAAAGATGATTATTGGTTTGGGTCAAATGTATTAAACCTTATTTAGTTTGATTTTGCGTGTTCAGACCATGTGTTTAATATATGGAATGTACTTTTGTTGTAGGAGATATAAAGTCATCGCTGTTAATATTGAAGTGATTGTAAAGTGTCTTTTAAAGCAATTTAGTTTTTAAAAGCATGCAGTGACTTATGTTGCACATGGTTTTCTTTAGTATGAGATAGCTAAACATGAGATCTTTTCAGAACACCATTAATTTACATCTTAGTAACCAAACTGCAGATAGTGCTGGGAATTTGATCCACTTCCATGCATTAGCTCTTTGAAACCCTTTAAATAAATCAGTCCAAAACTGAAGAAAAAAAAGTCATCACACATGTGGAATTGCTCTCATTACTAAAATTTAAAGCCCTATATCATGTTGTTTTAATGCAAATTAATAATGATGATTAAATGTGATAAACTACATGTAAACTAAGTTGTTATTCCTGCAGTAGAGGTAGATTACTTCTAAATGAATAATGATCACCTGTTGTAATGGGAAATAATCACTTCTGAGAAAATACAACACAATGTAAGACTTGAAAAAGATCTGTTTTTCAAAGAAGTCTCTTATGCAACAAACCAGAATTTCTTTATATATATAATGTGTGTAAATATATTAGATTGCTGAGTACCAAAGACAAAACTGGAATTAATCTAACAAAATAACTTAAGATCACGGCCCAAAGATTAGCACACTCAAATGAATATTTTAGGGAAAAAAAAATTTAATAAAGAGGAAAAATCGAGAAATATATATATATATTGACCAAAATCTTATTTTAATGAATATAAATATTTTATTAAATTTTTTATAATCTTATTTTAATGGAACCAAATTGTCAACATTCACTTAGAAATGGATAAAATATTCGTTGTCAAAGGGGGGTGTATTCAGTAATGCTGTGCATTGTATATATACATATAAATATAAAAGTACAGTATGCACTGTAATATTGTGTTTTACTACACTAAAAATAGTGAGTGTGTCTCAATCAGCTCAATGGCTCCCGAGGTTGTGAATCAGTATGTCGTGTCCACGGATTAGGGCACTGCTAAGGACAGTAAGGACCTTTAAGGAGGACAGTAAGGAGTTCAATATTGGGACAATGATGGTGGCATGAGAATGTTGTCTTAGTACAACACCAAAACTGTGATTTATGAACATCAGCAGATCTGATATTTTAGCACAGAAGCATCGGCTTTACCTCAACACCGCTCTCATAGGCCGAGCCGTCCAGCAGCAGGACTTTCACAGGCACTGTCTTTGGTCTTTTGGATTTCTGTGGTGATCTGGACATCCTACTGGGCGTTTTTTCCGACGAATCATCCGTGTCTCGGTGCTCGTCTGACATCTTTGAATCGTGATCCTGAATTTAAGTGATAAAAAAATGTTTTTTAGAAAATCTGCTAATAGACTACAAGCAAAATTAGTCTGAAATTATGTTTTCAAAGGAAATGCACTGAAGAATGCTTCATGAGTGAGTTTTCAGTCAAACGCAGTATTATATTAAAGCATGATGTTTTAATGAATTATAAATCGTAGGCTTACCGTAAGACCTCCGTCTGCTGTGTTCTTGGTGGCTGAATTTCTCTCTGACATAGCAATCACTTGTAGTCCTAAAGTGATGATAAAAAAAGATCAAGCATTCAGTCAACCATGTTGTTTTCAGAATATACTTTTTTATTATTCAATATACATATTGTAAAGAACATAATGTATATTTGAACACTGACAGTCAGTCAGGGCATACAATTAATACCAGTGCCATTTGACACGAGAACTTAAATTTAGCGGAAATATTTTATTACCTCAATGAAACTGTAGGTGCATGCATTAACATAAATTGGGGAAATACATCTACATGCAATTGTAATGATTATATATACAAATATAACATTTATACTATTTAACTGTGACATTTTTAAAGTTGTTAATAATAATAATAATAATCATCATCATCATCATCATAATAATAGTGTTATTGTTATTTTCACTGTTACTATTATTATTATTAAATTTGTTATTATTATTATTATTATTATTATTATTATTATTATTAAATCAAATCAAAATAATAAATCAAATTATAAAAATTTAATAAATCAATAAAGCATGTCATAAAATAAATACAAATACTAATACATATAATTCAATAATAATAAGAAGAATAAATTAAATATAATAATAATAATAACAATATCTATAACAAAATTATTATTATTATTATTATTTAATTTATTATTATTATTATTGTTATTATTATAATTATTATTTATTATTAATATTATTATTAATAAATCAAATTATAAAAGTTTAATAAATCAATAAAGCATGTCATAGTGTAAATACAAATACTAATATACATAAAATTCAATAATAATTATTATTAGTAGTAGTAGTAATAGTAGTAGTAGTAGTAAATCAATATAAATCACTGTTAAAACAAAAGTATTTTATAATCATCATTTCAATTTGAATAATTATAATTATATAATTTTGTTGTTGTTACAATCAAAAAATCCCTAAATAAATAAATACCACTATTAATATACAACTAATCAAAAGCGTTATTATTATTATTATTATTATTATTATTATTATTATTAATCATTCATCAAATTTAGCAAATCATTAGACATTCCTAATTAAAAATGCATATCACCATAATCCTCCCATACGGTAAAATATTTAGTAATTATTATGTATTTATTTTTTACTTGATATACCAACAGTAACAATACAAAACTAATATTTATGGTTGTTTTTGATGGGGTTTTTTTCATTGCTTTCAAACCACAGACCAAATTCTCTTTTGAAAAGCTTCTCTTTTGTTGACAACAGATTTATAAACAGATTTAAATTCTCACTACAAACGTGAACAGATGTTTGGCACATGTTGCACTTTCAAAAGCACTCGAGCACTTGTAGAGATGAAGATCGTGAAGATCATTTATTGTGAGCGAGCTGCTCGCGTGTAAAAGAACACAGTGCTCTGCGTCACATTACATCTTTCTATAATTAAAACACAATTTTCGCACCTTGATAAACAGAACAATAAACAGATCCATATGGGTTTACAAAAGCTTTAATGAAAATTTTTTTTTATATTTGAACCACACTTTAATACACTGCACCAGATGAAGAACTAACAAACACACCTGCTAGTTTTTCGAAGATGTTAGTCATCAAATGACCAGCAAACTATACAGAACCAAGAAAAGACATTTGCTGACTTATACAGGCAATGTGTTCATTGACATATGATGCTGAGAAACTAATAAACATTGCGTGTCCATAAATATAATTACCTAGCGATGATGATTTCATATTAATAAATTAACGCGATGTGACACACTGTTGAAATAAACAGATTCCCTATTGAAATGAAATGACTTTCATTTATTGCCAATATTGGAACAGAAACCTTAAAGCTTTCTGATGTTGACAGGGAATCTAAAAAAAAGAAGAAAAAAAAAGTGTAACGTTTAAAACCTGACTAAATGTGCCAGCCATTTTTAGCAAATAAACTTGTCTGTGTTTAATGGTGTTGAGGTGTCGCAGCTTGACAGTTTGATACCACTGTGAATATGCTAATCGCCTTCATTTCCATCTCATTCACTTGCGCCACGCTGTGCTACTAAAAGCCCCAAACATCTCCCCCATAGAAAATCTCCAAATATCAGTCGATATATAAGCTCTGCGGTTCAAACAAACAAACCTCCCGGTTCAGCCATGCTCATTTTCGTCGTTCGCTCTTTAAGCACTATCCACAAATGTACCGGTGATTGGGTCTGAAGACAAACAGCCCAGTCCATTAAATGACTAATCTATACATTTAACTGTGCTCGCTGACTTATCTCTTCTACCAATTAACCGGTTTTAACTGAAGCCCTGCAGTTTGCCCTAATGGAGGACTTAATGCTTTAATTATTTTAGCTGAACGTCCTTGAGGGGTTGAGCTTTCTTGATGCTTTTATTCCTATAACAGAAGATAAGAACTGATGGAATGGGAGACATCAAGGCTTTATGTTATTTAGAATGTCTTTTTTAGCAAAAACCAATAAATATGTATTTGTGTATTTTCAATTGGACCATTTATTGCTGGATATATATTTTGTTTATAAATTATTTTACTTCATTGCTTCATTTACTTCGTTTATTGTCCATTACAACTACAACTATGGAGGCAGTCATTTTGACCGTTTTAAAATTTTGTAATTTCAAGGGACAGTTCACCCAAAAATTCACATTTCATTCATTCATTCATTTTCTTTTTGGCTTAGTCCCTTTATTAATCTGGGGTCGCCACAGCGGAATGAACCGCCAACTTATGCAGCATATGTTTTACACAGCGGATGCCCTTCCAGCTGCAACCCACCACTGGGAAACACCCATACACTCCCATTCACACACATACACTACGGACAGTTTAGCTTACCGAATTCACCTATAGCGCATGTCTTTAGACTTGTGGGGGAAACCGGAGCACCCGGAGGAAACCCACACAAACACGAGGAGAACATGCACACTCCACACAGAAATGCCAACTGATCCAGCCGAGGCTTGAACCAGTGACCTTCTTGCTGTGAGGCAACAGCGCTACCCCTGCCACCCAAAATTAACATTTATTTACTATTTAATTTTTTTCTCTTGAACACAAAAGCTGATATTTTGAAGAAAGTTAGAAACCTGTAACCACTAACATCCATAGCAGGAAATACAAATACAATGGAAGTCAGTGGTTACAGGTTTACAACATTTTCCAAAATATCTTATTTTGTTTTCAACAGAAAAAATAGAAACCCAAAGACGATTGTGACAAGTGAAGTAGGAGTAAATGGAGTATATTTACGGGGTATTTATGGAGTTTTGTGTGAACAATTAATATGATTGCCTCTGTTGCCTAGCAACTTAAAAACAAAACTTTCTGATAGCAAAAACAACTTTACTTCAGACATGTCTTTCAAAACAACATCTTCACTGTGGTAACTTTGTCCTCCTGCTTACCGTACAATAGGTAACTTGTACACAATTATAGGCTATATTACAAAAGGTTTTTAAGGTAAAGACATCATAAAATATGACAATATTCAAAGTTTAATTCTAAAATCTCAATAGAAGCTTTGAATGTAAATATGATGTGACAAAAATTGAATTCAGTACAGTCTTATACGAACGGTCGGAATAACCACTATGGCCATTCTAGTAAATATAAAATTCAGGTCAATCCAGTCTTAAAATAACAGATGATGAATTGCTTCAGTTTAGTCTGTTTATTTATAGATTAATAAATCGCTGCATTTTTTTTTGTATAAGTACTTACTAATTAATGAAATGCTTTATTATTGTTTCCATCACACTCCTGGTCCTCCATACTAACACACTAATAAACATTGACAACATTCTATATTAACATTTACAGTCTTTCTCTTCGGGGAAAAAAGGACCAGAATTATTGATGACTCATCTTGCACTGCACAGACTTTTCCTCTGACAAATGTCCTCTATAACAAGAATATAAAGTCTTTTGAATCATTTGCTATACCATAGTAAAGTTTAAAATCAAAGTTTGTGGCTTAGTTAAAAAAATATTAGCAAAATATCTTTAAAGTTATCACAAAATCAAAATTCACAGATCTATACTGTTGTATCGACATACTTCAGTATATAAATGAACTTCTCTCACTGTTCTTTACTGACCTAAGGGGCGGGATCAATCTGTCAATCACAGCAGATCAACCAATAGCAAACCACAACCATCCAATCAGTTCCCTTTGAGGTAAATCCTGCCTTACCATTTTTCTTTCTCCAAAATCAATAAGAAATGCATGAATTCAAAACTGCACTTGTCAAGCCGTTTCAAATACTGTATGTCCTTAAAACTAATATGATGAAATGAGCCTTTAAAAATCATTGTTTAAAAAAAAGTGATTACGGCATAGCAGTTACATCTCATGTACTAAAGAGGAAATTAATGAACCAAAAACAAGGAAGCTTCAGAAAGGTATGAAGCACCAAAATAGTAACAGTGGATGCTTTCGAGCTCCTTCTCTTTCAGTTAATGCGTCTTCAGATCAATATATTGATGAAGCCTTTTACGGTACTGGGCTAAGAAGGTCAGTTTATAGTGTGGAAATTAATTCATGTGACTCCATCAATGCATAGTCATTAAATGTTACCACAAATCAATATCTTTACAGAAAAGTCAATGTTGGACTAATCAAACTATGAATTCATAATAAAAATGTGACATAACAAATTTCGTAATTTTGATATTTTTGCACTTTTTGTAAAATATAACTATTTTTTGTGTGTTTTGTATTTTCAACCCAATTTCTAGAGAACTTAAACACACACTGAAGGCTCATGATCAAATGGCTTAATGGGATAGTTCACCCAAAAATGAAAATTCTGTCATCATTTACTCGCCCTTTATGTGTTTCTTTCTTCTGATGAACACAAAAGAAGGTATTTTAAAGAAACCTGTAACCATTGACTTCCATAGTATTTGATTTTCTTACTGAGGAAGTCGATGGTTACATGTTTTCAGCTTACTTCAAACTATCTTCTTTTGTGTTCAGCAGAATAAAGAAACGTATAAAGGTTTATAACCACTTGAGGGTAAATAGTGGGTGAACTATCTCTTTAAGAAAACAAGCCTGTCACTGTGGAGGTCTCAGACATGCTTGATATCATATTACCGTAGTACAACAGCCTGAAGAAAACAACCAGGGCAATGCAACACATTAACACAGAATGTTTATCTAGACATTATAACAGAACAGTTCTCCTAGTGCTAATGTAGTTAAATGTGACCCTATGCTGCAGTATTTCTGAAGGTTATAATACACTGGTTTATTTTTTGTTGCAAAAATATATAGATTTACTTGGGTGATATAAATTTTAGTTTGAATATGATTGATTGATTGATTGATTGATTGATTGATTGATTGATTGATTGA